>JAJHUR010100694.1:0-10039 GCA_027495735.1 Lutjanus campechanus | reverse complement strand
TCCTCTGTCTCTCAGACCAGACTCGTCCTCTCACCACAGAATTCAAACAATGCTGAGCATGTACGTCCTTCATGAGACACACAACAATTCCAGTAATATGAGCAGCAGCTTCTGTGTCCTTACATGGAGACACTGAGGACAGACGGACAACAGGCTCCACATCTGCACCAAAACAACATCTGGACCAAATGCAAACTTTTACTGCAGTTTGAAAATGTGGAAATAAACCTCACAGAACATTATTAAACATTATTAGTTCTTCATTCATAAAAGAGCCTTTTTAAAGTTGTGATAATGACTGAAATGTTCCCGTCTGGACTCAAACCTGCAGTAAAGTCTTTTTCTTTTTATTATAATACGACTGTGACCAGCTGCCGACTCTGCTGTGTTTTCCTGCTCAGTGTTTGGCTGCAGCTCTCAGGTCTATCTTTAGCACCAGCTGCTGTTCCAGTACAAATGACTGGAACGTCCTGCAGCAGCTCCAACTGCAAAAAAAAACACATCTCACATATTTCATTGAGGTTCTGTGTTCTCTGTCAATAATTCCACAGACTTTCCTCTGGTGAGATGATAACTGGAAATGTTTCAGTTGGGTGGAAGTGACATCAGGACACTAACAGGCTCCTCTGGTTGTTCTGTTGTTGATCTTCACGCTTCAAACTGCTGCTGGACAGGATTCAACTGTTCATACCTCACATTCCTTTGACTCTGAACCATCAGCTGCATGTGTTGATGGAATCTGCAGGAATTCTTTTCTGACTTACAAGAGGTGGAGCTAAAAAGAAAATAAGAAAGTGAAGCAGTGTAGATGCATTAATCACTTTGTGTTATCAGTGTGTTAACAGACTGTAACACAACTTAAAAACTGAGACCTTCCCCTGATTTCTATGAAGGAGTTCAGCAGTTTTACCAGTTTGTGGAGATTTTCTCTCCTCTTCAGCTCCCCTGCAGCTCCAACAGTGTGCATCACCAGCTAACGTTAGCTTAGAAATACTCATACTGTGTGTGTGTGTGTGTGTGTGTGTGTGTGTGTGTGTGTGTGTGTGTGTGTGTGCAGTAATCTGAGACGTTAATGCTGCTGCTGCAAATCAGATTCCATCAAACAAACAGCAGAGAGACTCTGACCTGCAGGAAACTTTTCATCTGCTCGAGTTTCATGACGACCTGAAAATAAATAAATTTCCTTTTTTTAACACAAGTTTGAACAATATTTGCAAAAAGTCCTCAAACATGTAACTCATTCATTCATTTATTTTAACTCCTAAAAACGTTGAGGTAGAGACTTTAGACGAGTTAAATAATAAAAGCTCCTCTTGATGCTCAAGCTCAAGTTAATGACTTAATAAACTGCTGCAGGTAGTTTGTGTGTTTACCCCAAAGAGCAATAAATCATCAGTTTATAAGTTGAATATATTTTGTATTAATCTTCTGGAGTCTGTGTTCTTCTTCTCCTCCTCCAGTGACTCTGAACATTCTGCCTTTAAAACTTTGGCTCTGATTTTTCTCTGAGTCACACAAATACTTTAGTTTTGGTTTGACAGCAGAATATTTTTCAAGATTCATGTTCAACATTTGGCTCATAAATGAAAAATCAAACTGGGCTTCTTGTGTGAAGTTAAATAATATTTATCCTTGTGAGACCATAAACCCGGCGTGCAGTCGAGCTCCGTGTCTGTCTGGAGACTCTCTGTCCTGTCTGTCCTGCAGCTCCGACGCTTCAGCAGTGAGAAACAAACAGGACGGCAGGTAGAACAACAAGAACAATAAGAACCCTCTTCTGTGGAACCTTCTGCAGCGTCTCAGCCTGCCTTTAGATCCAAATCTGCAAAAAAACATCTTTGGATCAAAGTTCTAAAAGAACATGTGGAATAAATCAGCTCCTCCAGGAGGTTTGATGTTATTTTCATTTGGTCCAAATTCTGCAACTCTTCCACAAATCTGACCAATCACAGCAGCCGCCCACACAAACATCATGTTTGTCTCAGTCAGCAGGCTCAGTGTTTCATTTTATTATTAACAATTATTTATCATTTATATTTCTTTATTTTATCACCGGTACTGAAAAGATTGATATGATTGATACTTTTATTATCAGGAAATTTCAGGAAGTCTGAAATTAGTCTTATATCATAAACAACAAACATCAGGACAAAACGAAAAATCTCACATCCTACATGACATCACAACCACAAAAGTTAAGACTGGAGACAAACAACATTTAACAATAAAAACACAGAAAATGACACAAGTTACCTTTGATCAAAATGCATCTTACAAAAAAATCACAACTTTCTTCGGATCAAAACATGTTTTAACAACAAGCTGCTGTGAAAACCTGATGAGACACTGAACGCACCGTCAACAGTATCTCCACCATCCTGAGTGTAAAACAAAGGGTTTCTCCCAAGATGCACCACCATCATCATCATCATCATCATCATCATCATCATCATCATCATCATCATCTTCATCATCATCATCATGTTCAACCCCCCCTCCCCTCCCCTCCCCCTCCTCAGGCTGATGTGTTATCTAACTCTGATGACTCAGTCTGTTGTCACCATGTAAAGGTCACTCAGACTGTGTGTGTGTGGTATAGGTTTCATACTGTATGATGTTAACACACACACACACACACACACACACACACACACACACACACACACACACGCTCGCTGCAGCATGAATTCACACACAGAGGAGGAGGAGGAGGAGGAGGAGGAGGAGGAGGAGGAGGTGTGTGAGGAGGAGTCACATCGATACAACAAAGAGGAGGAGGAGGAGGATGAAGATCTGCTGTGAACACGACCTACATGTTGTGGTGAAGTTCAGTCCTGCTCACTCTTCACTCATATAAATATTATTTATATCAATATTTATATTTACAGTATAAAGAATAGATTCAGTTCAGTCATGACTTTTCTTCTTGTCTCACGTTCAGACTCAAACCAACAGAAGCTTCATGAGTTTGTTCACTAATATTCAGTCATGTGAACAGTAAAGTGTGTCTGGATGTTTGACTGAAGCAGATTCTGCTTCAGGATAAATTTTTTTAGCACATGTAAACAGATTTTTATTAACCTCACTAACATATCTTTGCTGATTAAACGTGATCAATATTTTCATGAAAGAACAGCTGAGTTGCTTTCAGCTCTACATGAGGACAGACTGATGCCACCTGGGTCAAACAGAGCCTCTGATTGGCTGCAGGCAGCAGGTGACAGGACACAAAAGGTTTCAGAGGACAAAGAACTGGTGTTTGGTTTTCTGTTTTTCTCTCTGCAGGACGATGGAGAACCGTTCTGTTAAATTATCTGCAGAAGAACCTCAGTGACAAACCTGATGAATCTTGTGTTTGTGTGAGTGTGTGAACATGAAATATTCTGGAGAATATTAATAGATTCTTCATGTTACATCATTGACTCTCAGGTGCATCAGTTTCGTATTTGAACGCCTCCGTTTGGTCAAACTGAGACGCTGCAACATGACAATCATCAGCACGTCAGTTCTGTCACAGCAGGACGTCACGGAGCCGAAGTCTCTCTGCTGGTGTCACATGACCTTCGTTTCCCCACAGAGAGAGCGTGCAGGCGGGCGGGCGGGCAGCGGGTGACGGGCGGCGGGCGGGTTTCCCCTCTGAAGTTTCTCTTCTCTCTGTGCTCAGATCCTGATGCTGCTTCTGGTTTCTGGTTTTAACCACAGATCACAGACTGAGCGGAGAGAACGTCACACTGAAACTGAGTCTGCCTACCTTCATCTTCTGTTTGACACCGCCGTCATCGTGTGAAATCATGTTTTCCCAGGGCTCTTCATGATTCACTCAGGTTATTTTTAGTGCAGAGGGAAGTGCAGAGTCAGCATGTTAATGTTTGACTGCAGCAGGTGGAACTTTACACAGAAACAGAAAGAATTAATAAAAATACTGCAGATATTTGCATAAAATCTGCAGATGAATGCAGGCAGGATGTTTCATCATGTCACTGATGGAGTCTGTGTTTCTCTGTGGCTTCAACAGTTTTGTTTCCCTGAAAAAAATACTGAGATGTATTTTGAAAAGCTGCGAGAAAAATAAATGTCTCTCTCAGATTATGTGGGCGGAAATGAATGTAGATACATTTTAAAATATTTTTCCACTGAAACATCAAACTGCCTCCAGAGAGAATAAAATCCTCCAGAAACACTTTGACTGAAAACTTCTCTCCTCTCCTGATATAAATGATGGGACACCACAGGGGTCTGTGCTGAGTCTTTTATTATTTATACTCGACATTAACAACATTATCACCCCAACACACTTATTATATCCACTTTTATGCAGACGACATAATTCTGTCTGCATCTGACTCCTCTTCAACTCAAACTTTATCAAGATTTCAACCTTTTTACTTTGACTTCTACATCTGATCCTCACATTTTATAAACACACTCGTTACTTTAGTTTTAATGACTCTGAGGTGAATTATTGATTATTGTTATTTTGCATCATTGTGCGCCGCTTTCAGAGACTGATTTCAACCTGAATGGAGGAAACAATAAGACAGAAAAGACGATTGACTGGAGGATCCATCAGAGTTTATCATGAACGACAAACGTAAGAAGATGAAAACAATAAAATAAATGATAAATAAAAACAACATACACAACGTAACAAAAGGAGAACGACATGTGAGAATGTGAGACAGACAGAGACGGAGACTCTGGTGGAGAAGAACTGAGGTTCAGTCTACAGTCAGTAGAAATGTCCCTCAGAGGACGACTTCTTTTATAATCTGAGGACGTTTCAGAGTCTGAACTGTCTCACTTTTCCTGCAGTAAACAAGCTGAATGAGAACTTGTGTCCCTCTGTCACCTCTGGGCTGAATCCTGTTTGGAGGAACATGAATGCACATCGTGTTTGACTGTGAGACGTCCTCAGCTGACCTTCAAACAACTTGCTGCAGATTGTTTTTGTGCTTTGTGTGTAATGACAGGAGTGAAGCAGTCGTCTCTGTCCTCAGTATTCTTGGAACAGCCCCCGTGGCTCCGTCAGCTGTTTGACTGCAGCAGCAGCAGCTGCTGGGAAAAAGTGTTTGTGGTGAAGTTGAAGAGAACCTGAGTGAAGCTGCGACTGTCCTGCTGCTGCTGCTGCAGATCAGAGTGAGAACAGGCAGCAGGGTGGAGCTCAGCTGCTGCTGCTGCTGCAGGGAAATGATCCGTCTTCTTTTCTCTTTGTGTGACTCCCAGGAGCTTCACTTTCTCCCCCCCCCCCCCTTCAGGAATGTGTCGAGGTGACACCAGCAGCAGCAGCCCTCCAGCTCGGCTTAACATCGTGACCTCATTCAGTCTGTCAGCTGCAGCAAACACAAGCAGTCCTGCATGATGATGATGATGATGATGATGATGATGATGCACAGACAGAGCATGCTGTGATCTCCTCTGAGCAGCAGCAGCAGTCGTGTTTACACAACGAAACCTGAACTCTGATCTGATCTGATCTGAGGTCAGAGTCTAATGATCACTGACGGGAAATCAGAACAAAACAACAAGACGAGGAAGAAACAGACACACACACACACACACACACACACACACACACACACACACACACACACACACACACACACACACACACACACACACACACACACACAGAGATGATGGAGCAACAACACAGACAAACAGAGTCAAAGAGAAACCTGGCTGTTAAATTATTCACTTCTTCCTTTTCTGATTCAAAGTGTTTTATTAGTGAGACATGACAACGTACATATTAAACACATACTACAAAAAATCAAATAAATAAAAATACTACAAGACGACTACAAAACAAAACTAATATTCCTGTAAATAACTTTAAAATGAACATGATCAATAAAATGTTGATTAATTGTGCAGCCCGACTGTCATTATTTGTCATTTATTCTTCCTTTGAAAAAACAATGAAAAAATAATAAATAAGTAATTAATAATCTGAGGACATCTGCTGGTAAATTTGAGATGATGTGACAGCAGTTTTATTGATGGATGAAGTGGATCAATGAGGCTTCATTGGTGAGTTGATTGAAGCTGCTGTTGTGATCGTATCTAAGTTTTCCAAAGAGACGTCACATGAGGACTCATGTTGACGAACTGTGATCTAAACCTCTGCAGGCAGAAGAAAACACGTTTAACTGTTGTTTAAAAGAAGCATTTCTTTAATCACAAGTTATTGTTTTGTTCATATGTTTTATTATATGAATCATTCAGATTATCTTGATCACACAAGTTAATAACTTCTCTGTATGTGTTAATATGTCGTTTGCACAGATGATGAGATCTTTTCTTTCTGATTATTGTGATCTGCAGTAGATTAAGATGTTTCTGTGAATTTTCTCCTCATGTTGGCTCCAGAGGGACGAACGATCCTGCTGATCTTTCCTCTGGATTTCATCTCTGAGTCATTTGTTGAGACGTCTCACTGTGGAACAAAGTGCTGGACGGACGAGCAGACTGACATCAGCGTCCCCTGTGCTGCTAACAGGGCAGAAAACACAGATGGTAAAATAATGAATCTATAAACTGCAGATTAAAGACAGAACGTGCAGAACAGCAGCGGCTGCAGAACGCTGAGACAAAGAGAAACAGGAGAGATGACAAAGTGCAGAAAGTCTGTGAGAGCAGAAAATAAAGTGATTTTAAAAAAGTAAAATAAAAGTTCATCATAACAGAAAGATTCCAGTAAGAAGAGAAGGAGGAGAGGAGGTCAACAACATGACTCAGCAAACACACACACACACACACACACACACTCACACACACACACACACTCTGCTGGCCTGCTGCCACTCTGAACAGATAAACTGACTGTGAGGTCACATGACCTGACAGAGAGAAAACTGATGCAGCTCGCCGTGAAAAACACGCCGGTTCAACTTCAGGGACAAAAGTACAACACAGTGCACAGCTTTCATCTTATTAATAAATAAATAAATATAAAACAACAAAAAATACAACAAGAACAAGTTATTAATCTTCTTCTGCTGCACGATCTTCTTATATTTTAATGTTTTATAAATACAAATTTAAGTTATTTGAACAGAATAACCTTTAAAAACTCTGAAAAACACTTTCAAGTTACTAAAAGAAAAACAGGAAATACATTTTTTGACCAGTTATGCAACCTGGAGAAAATAGTTTCACTTTTATTAGCAGCTGTAGCAGATTTTTTGTGTAAAAACTTTGAGTTAATATATCTTTACATATATTTTTATATTTCTTTTTCTAATTCTGTATCTGCATGAAACTTAAGTTTTAATATCATTTATTACAAAGTGATCATAAAATCCAAACTCAAACTGAAGATTTCCTGGAAACACTGATGTATTGGAGTGAATTCACACGTCTGATAGTCAAACTGTGCAGATGGAAGTTATAATTTTATATATTTACATGTAAATGTTTATATTAATATGCAGGGTTCCTATTTTAAATAAATAAATTAAGCCAAACATTTTTCCTGTGATGGTGAAAACATGACTCGTCCTCCTCGTCCTCTGATTTAGACACAAATGTGAGATAAATTTAGAACAAACCCACTTTTCCCTAAATGATGATTCATGTTGAACTGTGGAGGAAATGAATGTTTTTATTATTCAGTCAGATCTGCAGAAAAACTGACCGAGTCTGAGATTTACAGACAGTGAGGTGGTCAGTGAAGCAGCCATGTGAGTCACTACAGACTGGACGGTCTGTCTGTCTGTCTGTCTGTCTGTGACTCATGTTGATGTCTGGTTTTACACACAGCTGATCTGTGATGTCACAGCTCCACCTGCTGGTCAACATCTTAAAAGTTTAAAATAAAAAACAATCATTTAATTCATTAAAATGTCTCCAAATCCAACAAAACTTTTACTGCGTCAGGGACAATTTGATCCAGTTGGAATAACAGAGACGTGAATTTTAAAGTTTATTAGAGACATAAACACCTCACAGGTTTATAATATTATAATGTATTCATACAGGAAGTAGTGGTGATAACAACTAATTCATTATTGATTAATTGGTCATTTAGAATTGAATTGATCTACTATGAAGAGCTGAAATATAACAGAATGTAACAATATTTTTATAATATTTTCATATATAAATCTTTGATTGAGGGTAAAATGTATTTGTCATTGTTTACTAAAAGCTTTTTTAAATAATGAGTGATCAATTAATTGATGGTTAATGTTAATAACGATTGATTAAGCAGGTTGAACTCGTCACATCGCACCTGAAGCAGCTACAGAGACACGTGGACACAACCTGGCCTGTGATTGGTCGGTTTGGACAACAGTTTCTAATGCAGGTGGAGAACCCTGGTTATTGATCTGTTGACGTGATCAGAACAGTGTTCTCGATTTCTCTCCACCTCAGTCACGATGTTCTGCACCATCAAACACTGATCCCAGATCAGGGGCCGTTTCTTTCCTGCCTGTGGAACCTGAACCTCTCACCTGCCTCGTTCCTGTTGGATTCTGTTCACACCTTTTGAAATCACTGTTGTTCCGTCAAGTGTTCCTGTCAGAACCTTCAGACGTGCACAGATATTTTTAGCAGGATGTCGTCCAACATCAAAAAGAGCATCTCAGGATTAGTCATGAAAAATAAAGCAGCTCATATTTATTGATTTCAACAGACACACTCGTGCACATGTTTAATATTCATCAGATTTTTAGAAAATGATCAGTTCACAGAGATTGATTGATTGATTTAAAAGATGAGTTAATGTTCATGACAGCAGCATCACGTCCATCATGTTACATCATGTTGATGATGTGCATCTGTGACTACATGAAGAAACTGATCATCATTTCTACATTTATTACAAAAACAGGCAATGACAAAGAAAACTATGTAACACTGCAGACGTGTTATTGGTCAATAAAATAAATAAATATTCAAAATCAACAAATCTTTACACAAAACTGAAAAAGGCTGTTTTCTGAATAAACCAGTCAGATTATTTTATATAGATTATATAAGAGATTATTTTCACGTTTTAACTGACCAGATTTAAAAATGTATAAAATATAAAATTAGAAAATAAATAGGAAAAAGAAGTTTTCCAAAAAGAGGATGATGATGATGATGATGATGATGATGATGATGATGATGATGATGATGATGAGGGTCTCAGCTGCTCCACCTTCATCCTGAGGTCGGCCATCTTTAATATCACACAGAGGTCTGCAGAGTGAGAGCACGACTCAGCACCTGACAAACGCTGAGTCATGACCCTGCAAGAACACTTACTGTACACACACACACACACACACACACACACACACACACACACACTCTTACTTCCCGGAAACAGCGAGCAGAGGGGAAGGAGGAGGAGATGCTCGTCTTCTCCCGACTCTTCCCGGCAGTCAGACCCCTCACGAGATGGAGCGCACCACCGCAGCGGAGAAAGCTGATTGGCTGCTGCCGACCCAACCTCGGGCCAATCAGTGAGCGGCTACGAGTTGTGTCGACCAATCAGACACAGAGCAGAGATGAGACGAGGAAGATAGAGATAGAAGGAGAGAGAGTTCCTGTCATCGATGTCACAGAGGACAGAGTGTGTCCTACAGGGGTGAGTGTGTGTGTGTGTGTGTGTGTGTGTGTGTGTGTGTGTGTGTGTGACAGCACAGATCAATATGAGTGTGTGTGTGTGGTGATAAGAGTGTGTGTTGTTTTGGTGTTTGATCTGCTGTCCTGACACAAACACACACTGTGAACTCAAACAAATGAAGAAAAGCACAGAGTTGCTGCAGAATCAAACACTGAAAACGTCTCTGATGTGTCACCGTCCACTTTGTGCTCAGATGTTCTGAACTTTTGTGTTTTTACAGTTAAACAGTCATCACTGTCAGTAATCAGAGACACGGCGTCCTAATTTGGGTTTCCTGTCCTGAGCTGAGGGGACACAAACAAGTGGAAGTAAACGCATCGCGTTTGTTCAAACTTGAGGCCTGCAGGTCGAATCCGGCCCAAAACTCTTAATGTCAGCAAGTAATTAAAGCTACAATAGGTAGAAAACCTAAAAACTCTT
>JAJHUR010100688.1:0-18253 GCA_027495735.1 Lutjanus campechanus | reverse complement strand
ACACACACACACACACACACACACAGACACACACCTGCTGTCTCTCTTCTTCTTCTTCCCTTCCTTAGTGTCCACAGAGTTGTTAGAGGAGGTGCTGACCACACTCTCAGGCAGATTAGCTCCACCCAGCTGTTTACCTGCTGCACTCCTCTGAAAACAAAACAAACACACCCAGAGTTACCTGCAGCCTGCGTTTAAGAGACAGGTGTGTGTGTGTGTGTGTGTGTGTGTGTGTGTTGATAGTGTGTATATGTGTGTCTCACCTGTATCCTCCTCCAGACATATGGGGACAGTTTTTTGACAGCGTAAGCGGCGAGCAGCAGCGCCGTCACCTTCCTGAGTCTGGAGCTCCGCCTCAGCTGAGCCGGCAGCTTCTGATAGGTCAGCTCCATTCTGACCGGCAGGTGACAGGTGACCAATCAGAGGACGGTAACAACAGTCTGAGGAGGAGGAGCCCAAACTGAGTCCCAGAGGGGTCCACTGTGGACAGCAGCCTCGTTGTCATGGAAACAACATGTTGACCTCAGAGTGTGATCCTCCAGCTGCAGAGATCACCTGTCGATCAGTCCCAGATCAATATTTATGATCAATAAAGGTTTTCATGTTGAAGGTAAAATCTAATTGTTTGATGGCATTTTCATTAAAGGTTCACTTATTAGATTTTTATGAGTTTTCAACCACATCTCCTGGTCTTCATGTGATCATGTGACCAATCCGTCTCGTCCAGTAGAAACGTCTCTTTTTATTCAATAAAACTCAAACTCAAGTAAAGTTTGACTTCTGACAGGCTGAATGTTTCATTTGTTTCAACAAAAGTTTGAACTTTAAATAAAAGTGGTTTATTTTCTATATTGTAATACATCTCTTTTCCTTTTGAGACAAAAATCCAAACTCTTGTTGTAAGAGCCATATTGATATTGATATTGATGTTGCTAATATCAGTTTAGTAGTTTTCCTTTAAAAAGTTGAAATGCTCCTTTAATGATGCTGCTGGTGACATCACAGCCTTTTAGCTCTCAGACCAGGTTAAGCAGCCTAATGAGCAAGACAGTTTTTTGACCATGCGCCTAGTTGAGCCAAAAGAGAATTTTTGTAACTTTGTTTTTGCCTTTTAAGTAAATTTTTTGAACGGAGTTACTGCCTCAGAAGATTATTTTGTGTCAAGCTTATTGCCAAGGGACTGCTTAATAGTGGTGGCAAATGTGGAGTACTGGATGGAGGAAAGATCGCCGCTACACTTGTCTTATTGGATAAATAAAAATAATATTTTCAGGTTTGGAGCAAAGACATCGTCACCACTTTCTTTTCTTTTTTTTAACTTACTTTTTATTCATTTTCTTTTAGTAACATTTGTGCCAACTGGGCACAAGACACATAACATAACATAACATAACATGACATAACATGACATAACATGACATAGGGAGGATTTGGACATTAAGTAAGACAGCAGAGTCAACAAAAGTACATCATACATAGGAGCAAAAGATATTTTTAAAAAGGATTCTGCTGTTGAAAATAGGGAAAATCATTTTCTGTTAAAAGGGTTTGACCTTACTTTTGCTATTTATACAAAATCAGGTCTTACAGCTGACACATAGGTGAGCCATTCTGACCAGTTTTCTTCAAAAATATCAATTTGGTTCCTTAGTTTGAATGTAATTCTCTCCATCATGTATATATTATAAACTATATCAATCCACTCGTTTATAGTTGGTTTGTCTTTCTTAAGCCATTTTCTGGTCAAAGCCTTTTTGCATCCCACTATCAACACCCTCAAAAGGTATTTATCGAGTCCGTCTAGGTCATCGTCACCACTTTCAATATTAAATCCTGTAATGAAGGAAATGATCAGCAGATTGTGGATCAATATTTGCTGAGGGTGTTGACACATGATCAGGTTTCAGAGGATCCTGGTTTGTGTTTGCATGTGTAAACATCAGATCCTGGTTTCACAGACGGACCAGAAACAGAATCAGGACTCTGAGGTCTGTAAAGACCTGCAGCAGCAGCAGACCTGAGAACTGAGAACCCGAACCCTGAATCCTTCCGTACCTTCATGACTTCCTGACTTTTCACCAGAGTTTATGTTTTATGATGGTGTTTATATGAAAAACAATTCATTAAAAGTCACTGTAGCGTTTCTAACATCAAATGAATATAGGAAATAAATGCCCTTCTTCAATAGATTCTTACTAAAGGACCTGATGACACTGGTTGCCATGGATACCAGCACATCATTTGTCTGAACAGAGATGATTTACAGACGTATCATGAAGCTAATAAACTGCTTTTATCGTTAGAAAATGTCATGTCAAAATAAAGTTATATGTGGCAACAGTTTCATTATTCCACATCCACTTATATTTAATTAATTAGCAACAAGGCTACAGATCAGAAATGAGCTCCACCTCCAAATAATCCTTCTGTTGCTTTGGTTCCTCAGTTTAATAACTGAATTAAAAGTACAGAAGTAACTTATTACCCAGTAACAGTAAAAGTACTCATAGCGCTGATAAACTGTAATAAAATTACTGATGTATTTATGTGCAGCTGATCTGAGCTGCTGATTTTATCTACAAAATATTTGATAAACTTTAATACACGTTTACGATTATATATTATTGTATATAAGTTAATCGTATGTTTTGTACATAAAGTTATGATGTAAAGTAACTAAAACTATCAATTAAAAGTAACTAGTGGAGTAAAAAGTTCAGCACGTTGCCTCTGATATTTAGGTGAGTTACATAAGATGCAAAAAAAAAAGTAAATAACGTAAATATTTAAAGTTGTACTAAAGTTTAAGTGATGACCGTATAAACGAGAGAATAAAGAGACTCACAGTGTTTCTGACAGGTTCAGTCTGACCGTTAGCTTCCGTCCTCCAGGAGGCGGCTAACAGCTAACAGCTAACACTGCTAACACTGTAAAAACTGTTAAAAAGTGAGACGTTAAATTAAAGTTTGGTCCCGATACCGTCACCGAGCAGCTATCACACACACAACCGACAGTTTAACACCGGACAGCGGCTAACGGAGCCATGCTAACTGAAGCTAACGGAAGCTAACTGAAGCTAACCGCGGCTAACGGACGAGGAACTTTGTTGTTCTGATCTGAGACATGAAAACAGGTCAAAGTTTAACGGTCCATTCAGCGTCAGATCTGATCCCAGATCTGATCCCAGATCAGCCTCAGTAACCCTTCACATGTTCCTCTGCACACACGTGATCGTTACATGATGTTTTTAACATGTTTCATAAGTTGAATGTGTTCGACAGCAGCGTAAAGTTCAGCATCTGTTTACCTGAGCGGAGGGCCGCGTCCCGATACTGATTACACACACGTCCTTACCTCCTTCCCTACAGAGCATCCTACCTCCCTCACCTCCTCACCATCATCCTTCTTCTTCTGCTTCTTCGGTTCTTCCTCTTCTCTCACACATCCTGTTCCCCAATAAAGACACCTTTCTGTCTCTAACCTTCAGTCAGATAAGGCTCATTCAAAGTTAGCATTAGCATTAGCCGTGAGGCTGTTACAAACTGGGCTGAATTAAAACAACTGCCATGTCAGTTCATTTGTTTGTAGTTCACCTGTTGGCAGGTTACTTTACTTTATTACCTGTTAAAAGTGAAGTCAGTAACTTGATTACTTTGTTACTTTTGGATTACATCAGTACCAAATACGGTGAAACTGTTTAATCTAAAATAAATGTTTTATGTTTGTTGTAGGTTTTTTAATTGTTTGTCAGATGTTCCTTCAATTGTTATGTGAGAATGAAAGTTTATATTAATGACAGTAATTATGTGAATTTAAATATATTTTGATTAGTAACATTATGATATTATGATAAATTACAATATTATTTACATTGTGAATTCACACTTTATAATCAAATGTCAGAAAACTGACAGAAACTGATTCTGTTTTTACCCACAATCCATCAGCAGCATCAACACCAACAGTGTTGGAATTTAAGTTTGAAAAGTATCTTTAAGTTTAAAAAGCATCTTTAAGTTAAGTATTTAAGAAAAGTATCTACTATTTCCAGGCCATCTGTAGAATTCCAAAAATAACAGGAGGATATAAGGACTGTAAAGGGATAAAAGGTTTTGTACTTTATGTAATGATAAATTGTTGGGGGATGAATATCATGTTTTGTTTGAATGTTAAAATTCAACCGTTGTTGAGTATAGAAGGAAGTACCTGTCAAAATATTTTGTTAATCATCCGTCTACGTTTAAGCTCATATTATTGCTGCAGACACATAAATCCAGAGTAGCAGGTAAATTAGGTGCTTTTTTTTAAACAATGTCCTGCTTTTATTTAAAAGACCTCGTTTGTCATATTGATCCATTCCGGTCGTTTACCACCGTGTTGTTGCTTTATTTAATGTTTGTACTGCATACCACGTCGTGGTGAGTAATTAAATAAACTTGAAAAATAAAAATAACTAAATATGTCTCAGCGGTCTGTGTAGCTAACGTTAGCAGTTGGTCTGTGTAGCTAATGTTAGCTGTTAATTCGTGTAGCTAACGTTAGCTGTTAATTCGTGTAGCTAACGTTAGTGGTTGGTCTGTGTAGCTAACGTTAGCCGTTAATTCGTGTAGCTAACGTTAGTGGTTGGTCTGTGTAGCTAACGTTAGCCGTTACTTGTTGTAGCTAACATTAGCGGTTGGTCTGTGTAGCTAACGTTAGCCGTTACTTGTTGTTTCTTTAATACAAAAAAACAAAAAAAGCTACAAAAAGTAACAGCTAACGTTAGCTACACAGACCAACCGCTAACGTTAGCTGTTACTTTTTGTAGCTAATGTTAGCAGTTGGTCTGTGTAGCTAACGTTAATGCTTCTTGCTGTTCCTTTAATAATTCTCTGACAAAGTTTTATTTATGTAGACATATACATGAATGGGAAGCAGTGAAGAGAAATCTTTATTTAAAAACAGGATGTTTACAGTGTGTCCATCATTTATTTACAGGAAGTTTGTTCATTTTCAACATCAAACAGCAGAATTCAGAGTTCAGAGTGAAAAAAAGTACAAATGAGCAAAGAGTTTAAAAAGATAGAAAATGATTTTTTACAGCTGAAAGTTTAGAAAAGAAAGAAACACCGACTGTACAGAGTGCACCTGAATGCATCACAGCTGTGATGTCACACTGACACAGACTGTCCACAGCTGGACAACAGCTGGACCTGAAGGGGTACGCAGAACAACACCACCAGGTCCTGAGAACAAATACGACAGAGTACTACACAGTACTGCAGTACTCGAGTACTACTCTGCACAGTACTGCAGTACTCGAGTACTACTCTGAACAGTTACTGTGAGGACGCTGAGGTCATCGTGTCCTCTGTGTGTTTGTAATGACTCTCTTTTAAAGGCTCATTCTGACTGTTCTTAACTGAGTCTGACTGTTTTATTTTTATCTTTTTAAATTAAATTAAAATCTCTGACGTCTGTATGAAGTTTTGTTGGTGGTTCCTCACGATTAAAGCCTAAAGATGACAGAACTGTCTGGAAAACTGATCAGGTTGTTATTTGTCTCCTTTTCTCAGCTCTTCTCTGTTTTAAACATCAGATAATGTAGTTCTCTGTTCCCTGCTGCTGTCTGTGAATGCAGCTCCATGTGTGTGCCAGCAGAGGGCGTTAGGACCCTGCAGCAGACGGCTCCATCCTCTGCAGTGATGACAAACACCTGAACCGTCATGTGACGACATGTGATGAGACAGAGGTCAGGTGTTTTTTTGATTGATTGAACTTTTATTTATTTTCATTTCCTTTCTTAAATAATTGATTTTCAGTATTTGTAGCAGTCGTGTCTCGGTTGTACAGTGATATGAACTACTGAACTAGTTTGGGTTGGTTAAGTTTTGGGCATGAGGGATGTGATTGTTCAGGGTGAGGGTAAGAGTATCAGGATCAGCCAATCAGAGGCAGACTAAGGCGGGACATGACTTCAACATTCTGGGTAAAAAAACAGGTGCGTTCGAGATGAGCCAAGCCTGCGCAGAATCGATCACCGGCGATCGCCGCACAATGCATGCTGGTTAGATTTGTGTCTGACTTGATCCCGACTTGCTCTGACGTCATGCGCACGTTGGCAACGAGATCGAGGAGGCCGCAGTTTTTAGAACCAGGCGCCACAGTTTCTCTCCACGGACTGCAAACACCTGACTGTCACCTGATCGACGAGCCGACAGGCTCTGAACACCAGGTGTCGAATAAAATACAGATTTTCTGTGTAATTGTGATATTTAACACTGGATTTATTAGTTTGATGTTGAACGATGAAGTTTTAATCTGTCAACAAGCAGATATTTTGTGGCTCATAGTAATAATGAAGTGTTTTTATATGAGGAGTTTCAGAGGGTGGATCTCTATTTCAACTTCAGTCAACGATCAAGAACGCACTTCATCTCATCAGCTGTGAACGTGGTCTGCAGACTACAGGTAACCTACAGGTGATCTAACAGGAAGTCAGTGTCTCCTCCTGTTTGTTCTCTGAAGTCTGCTGGAAACTGTCCGACTTGACTGCAGCTTTTTGTCTCCACCTCCTGCTGCGGCCGCCTGATCTCGTCTGGTCTCCAGGCGAGGCGCAGTTCATCTCGAACACACCTGATGTCACATACAGGACGACGTCCAGATGTTCTAACATCAGTCTGCAGCACTTGGAGCTGAAACTAAACGACAGGAACGACCTCATCAGATGAGTAATGACCTCATCAGTCTTCCATATGTTCCGTACTGTGAACCAACAGTAGCTGTGTTCGAAATCATCCACTCATCCACTCCCTCCCTGTTCCCTACATCGTGTATATGATGCAGTGCACTATATCATGTACACTATGTAGGGAACGACGGGAGGAGAATTCGGACACTACATGTGGTCACGTGTGGCCATTTTTCTTCTTCTACTCTCACAAAACACGGCCGCATTGCATTGTGGTATACGGGAGTAAAATGTAGGGTACAATGGTTGTACACTCACATTTGCAGTGCATTGTGGGTATTTTATAGTGGACGATGTAGTGGATGAAAAGTAGTGAAGAGAATTCGAACAACACTACAAAATGGCGAGCACACTATATAGTGCACTACATCCGTGATAGGGAGCGATTTCGAACACAGCTACTGTGTTACTGCAGAGAATGAAGCAGTGCATGCTGGGACTCTTTCTGCTCCTCTGAAGCTGCGGTCATGTGACGGCTGCTGCAGCCAATCATACATCAGGAAGTCAAATGACATAATTCAGATGAAAACTTTTCGTCCTTTCTGCAGCTGCTCTTACAAACCTCAGACTGCTGCAGGCAGGATGATTGGAACAAACTACTTCCTGTTAAGATGACGCCTTTAACTTTGACCCTCTTGCTAATACGCTTGTCACAAAGGATTGTGGGTAAAAGCGTTCAGACTTCCACACTGTGTGGAACATGTGACCGGCTGCAGGAGAACGTCATGATATTTAAACAGTGTGGAAAAAACAGAATCCTTCAGCAGCAGCAGAGACGTCCCTGTATTGATCTGTCGATCAATCAATCAGCAGCAGTGACCAATCATGTGGCTTGATCTTTGGAGGTGGGCGGGGCTTTAATCAGTGTAAACACAAACAGAAAAATAAGATCCATGAATGTCTGAAGCAAACATCAGATAGTTTTAAAGTTCTGCATCGTGTGACTGATCACATGACACAAAACTCACCTGATGGACTCATTAATCAGAGAGCAAAACATCCCATAATATGTTCATGTCTAATGATTGGCTGTGTGTTAACAGTGACCAAGAGTCATGTGACTGAGTCATGTGACCACTGGGCAAACGAGGTCGGACTGTTTGACCTGATTTAAACACAAACTAAAAACACAGACTGAGAGGTTTTGGTTCAGTTTGAACAATAACAATAAATACTGATGACGCTGCTGATGTCACGTTGTTCAAACGTTGTTCAAACGTTGTTCAAACGTTCAAACATTCAAACGTTCAAACATTCAAATGTTCAAACATTCAAACGTTCAAACATTCAAATGTTCAAACATTCAAATGTTCAAACATTCAAATGTTCAAACGTTCAAACATTCAAATGTTCAAACATTCAAATGTTCAAACGTTCAAACATTCAAACGTTCAAACATTCAAATGTTCAAACGTTCAAACATTCAAACATTGTTCAAATATTCAAGTGTTCAAATGTTGTTCAAACGTTGTTAAAACATTCAAACGTTCAAACGTTCAAACATTCAAATGTTCAAACATTCAAACGTTCAAATGTTCAAATGTTTAAACGTTCAAACGTTGTTGAAACGTTGTTCAAACGTTGCATTTCATTCATGTTGAGTTCAGTGTGAAGCTCCATTCAGTTGATCAATGAGCTGATTGATCAGCTGTGTGACGTCATTGTCTGATTGTCGCTGCAAAATGATTTTCATCCTGAAACGTTGAAGAAGGTCAGAGACTCCACAGTCCTCTTATTGCTCTCACACTGACAGAAGGTTCCTCTGTTCTCATGTTCTCGTGTTCTCGTCAGGATGAAGATTTGTTCTCTTGTTCAAACAGATCAGTTTTATTCTCACCAGTCCTGACCTTCAACACGTCAGTCATTGACTGTAAATAAAGATGGATGGCGGGACAGCTCCTCAGCCCCGCCCCCACCATGTTAGCAGATGGAACACGGAACAAACTAAAACATCAAAGTAAATAAACATTTGTCATTTTAGGCAGTTTTTATAACAATGTATGACTCTGATTCCAAAAAATGTAAATAAAAACATAATGATTTGCAAAGACTTTTCGATGTTCATCTAAATCCAGAACAAAGATCAGATATTTAAAGTTCAAACTGATAAAGTTGAATGTTTTCTGTAAATCTTAAGTCATCGTGTTGTGACAGCAGCATGTTTCTCTCTGTGAGACATCAGCTGTTCTTTAACTCTCAGTCAGAGTTTGTTGAAGTTTTAAAATGAAATTCTTTCTCATTCTTACTTGATAAACGACTTCAGCTGCTCAACAGTCCTGTTTGGTCTCTGTTGTTGTATTTTGTGCTTCATAATGAACCACACATGTTCACTAGGAGACAGGTCTGGACTGCAGGCAGGTCAGTCATGTACCTGAACTCTTTAATACGAAGACACACTGTTGGAACACGTCAGGACGGCAGCATGTGTGTCTCTGAATCCCCGTATGAACCTTTCAGCATTAATGGGACCTTCACTGATGTGACAGTTACAAAACAACAATAAATTGATCAGTTTGAACATTAAATATCTCTGTGTTGAAAAGTTTTTTTAATTTCTATTTATGTCCCAACTTTTTTGGAATCAGGGTTACTATGTTCCTGAGCTCTGTGTGGGCGGGGCCTCAATACTGCAGCTCCACCCCCAATCACCACTGCTCAGACTTTGGCTCCAAATGACATCACCAGAACAAGATGGCGGCGCTCGTATCAGAGAGATTTTGGACTCATTTTGTTCAGGGGGAGGCAGAGGAGACGTGACGGCCATCTTTGTTTACAGTCATAGTTTGGACTTTGTAGATTCATTCAGTGTCTTGTTAGCAAAGCTGAGCAGCAGTTAGCCTGGTGTTACTGGTTCTTCACTGGGTTCTTCTGGTCTAGGAGTCCCAGATTAGAGCGACTGTTTGAGTTTTTGTTCTTTTTACAGGTGGATCAACCTGCAGCAGCTGTTTGACTTTTAGTGCAGAGACGTCGAGTTCAAGAATACCTGAAGAGTCTCACCTGACGGACTCACCTGAGGATCAAACAGGTCACCTGATCAGATCAGTTTATCAAAAGTTCATCTTCAATCTGCTGGTCTGTTGGACTGAGCTGGTGATGTCAGCTGGTGATTGATTAGAAGTCCTCATCATCATCATCATCATCATCATTATCATCATCAACATCATCATCATCATCATCAAATGTTTGTATAAAACCTGTTTCAGTCCTGATTGTCTGATGAAGATTAAAGACGAAGACGTCGTCATAGAAACGTTAAAAACATCTAACACCAGTAAAAAAAAAAACAACTTGGACTGGAAATGTTTGACATGTCAGTAGTGGGTTTTACCCAGAATCCCTTTGGGGTTTCAGACTCAGAGGAGTCTGTTTAGACATCGATATCATAGAAGTGACCCTTCGCTAAGCCCTTCCCCTGAACAGAAACTGTCCAATCATAGCGTAGTAACTGTAACTAGGCAGCACAGGCCTGTCATGCTGAAGCGTTGATGTCTTTCAGGAACCTAAAACACGTGACCTGTTTCAACCCCCGTCTTCATCTGCTCTAACTTAAGCTGCTAGCTTTAGCATGTCTGGCTAACTAGCTTACTAGCTGCAGTAGTGATAGCTCCAGACAAATGTTGTGTTAGCTTCACTGCATCTGTTCTCAGGGGTCACACAGGAGCAGGATGTGGCCTCTTTCTGACTCTTTCTCTGAGCTATAAGCTGTGTTAGCTTAGCTCTGATCCCGCCTCTCTTGCTGTTGCCATGGCGGTCGAGCTGGTCTGTCTGGGTGACCATGTCAAGGTCCACTGCGCTAATCTGTTCCCTCTATTTCCTTTTCCCACATTAACATTTCTGTCCTCTGTCATATACGTGTCGTATTTCATCATTTGACCGTTAGCTGAAACGTAGCTTTAGCTTCAGTCTGTTAGCATTACGGTTTTATCATGTACGCAGCAGGTCAGTAACTTCACATACTGCAGATCCTTCCACAGGTTCACTGAGGAAACATTAAAAACTGGAGGCTCACTCAACAAGTTTTTAGCATTAGCATTAGCTCACATTAGCCAGCCACACTTATGAAATCTGCTGGCGAGAAACGTTACTTTAACCGACAGAATCCATGATTGTCAGCAGGAAGTGAAAAGCTGCTTCAGTTTTCTTCTCTGTGGAATCAAAGACGCTCAAACTGTAAACTTAACATGTGCGGCATAGCAACAGTAACTAGGGTGGGCGGGGCTTAGTGAAGGATCAATTTATTTCCATCCCTGATCAAAACAACAGGGTCTGACCCTGGTCCTGGTCCAGAGGAGGGCCAGCTGGTTGACCTGGGTCTGACCTGAGGAGGCGGGGCTTGTTATCACACCTGGTCCTGACTGACATCACCGCCCTGAGCTCAGACTGCGGTGACATCATCATCCTCTGTGGGACACTGTGGTGGGTGGGGTTACAGCTGCTGATCCCAGAAGCCAGCCTGGGATCGGCCGGTGTGAGTATGTGTTTGTCCATCTGCGTCCTCATTGGTCAGACCAGAGTTCCGGGAGACGGCTGGTCCAGGGTCAGGTCCTGTTTCTGAGGAGGGAACGATTCGTGGTAGAGCGAGCTGTCCACAGACCTGAGAGAGGGAGAGAGAGAGTCAGGTACTGGCACTCAGGTGTTCACCAGGTAACTCTGAAGACCCAGACACACTGAAATGAGAATCGATGTGTCTCGTTTGACGTGAGCTGGAATATTCGACTAACATTCCCAGAACATTCCTGAAACTTTACTTTATTTTTAGTTTGATGTAAGACAAACTTGCTATTTTTACATCGAGGGAACATTAAAGGGGAAATGTTTGACAAACCTTCCTGGAACATTCTGGGAACTTAATCATTACGTTTTTCTGTGTAGGTCATCTCAACTAACCTTTCTGGAACATTCTGGGAACCACAGTTTCAGTTTTATGTAAAAGAAATCTTGCCATCTTAACATTTATGAAATGTTCAAGTAACCTTCCTGGAACATATAACTTACCTTCCTAGAACGTTCTGAGAACTTAACAATAGCATTAGTTTTACATCTGACAAACATGCTGTTTTAATTTCTTAGGAACATGACACAGTAAGAAACCTTCTCAGAACCATATTTTCGGAGCTGGGCTGTACCTGTCCAGGTGAGCTGACTCATACCTGCCGTGCAGCGGCTGTCCGTGGAACGTGGCTGAATGCGGTAGTGTCTGTTTGTGGTGATGACTCGTGTCTGTCTGATAGGTTGACTGCTGGATGACACCACCATGAGTCCTCCATCTGCCCTGTGGGGCTCCACCCCCTCCAGCCTGACCTTTGACTCCTCCATTTACCTTCGCATTGACCCCAGTGTTGACCTTTCCATTGGCCTGGTTCTGGTGGGTGGAGCCTATTGTGTTCCTCAGATACCAGTCCCTCAAACCTGTCCCCATACACACACACACACACACACACACACACACACACACACACACACACACGTTACAAACAACATTTCCACCTCAATCTCCATCTGTTCTTCATTTGTCCACACAACAGACTGATGTTTTATGACAGACTGGTGTTTTACGGCAGACTGATGTTTTATGACAGACTGATGTTTTATGGCAGACTGGTGTTTTACGGCAGACTGATGTTTTATGACAGACTGATGTTTTATGGCAGACTGGTGTTTTACGGCAGACTGGTGTTTTATGACAGACTGATGTTTTACGGCAGACTGGTGTTTTATGACAGACTGATGTTTTACGGCAGACTGGTGTTTTATGACAGACTGATGTTTTATGGCAGACTGGTGTTTTACGGCAGACTGGTGTTTTACGGCAGACTTATGTTTTATGACAGACTGATGTTTTACGGCAGACTGGTGTTTTATGACAGACTGATGTTTTATGACAGACTTATGTTTTACGACAGACTGATGTTTTACAGCAGACTGTTTTACGGCAGACTGGTGTTTTACGGCAGACTGATGTTTTATGACAGACTGATGTTTTATGACAGACTGATGTTTTACGGCAGACTGGTGTTTTACAGCAGACTGATGTTTTACGGCAGACTGGTGTTTTACGGCAGACTGATGTTTTACAGCAGACTGATGTTTTACGACAGACTGATGTTTTAAGACAGACTGATGTTTTACGGCAGACTGGTGTTTTACGGCAGACTGATGTTTTATGACAGACTTATGTTTTACGGCAGACTGGTGTTTTACGGCAGACTGGTGTTTTACGGCAGACTGATGTTTTACAGCAGCAATTCTCTGCCTCCTCGAGGTCTCTTGTTGTATTGAAGCTCCTTTGATCACACGTTTTAAATTCAGATCACACTGAGTACTTTATATTCTCCACGTCCGCATCACTGTTTGACTGTCCTACCCAGATCACTCTGTCTGAATCATTCAGGAATTTCAGATTAATTTTTAACTTTCGACTCTAAAACTTTCAAAAATCAAACTGCTGTGTGTAGAATTAAAGTGACCAGCACAGATCGATCTGTCAACTGCTCAGATCTGTCAGTAACTCTACTTGTTGCTTGATTGTGTTTGTCTGATGTTTGTTGTTCTTGAAAAACTGATTGTAATGACCTGATGACATAAAGTCATTAAATATTAATAAAACATCCTCAGAACCTGTTTGGATCAGGTTAGTTATCCACAGTTTCTGTTTCTGATTGGCCCAGATACAAACTAGTTTCTGCCGGATGTGAAACGAGGACACTGAATGCAGCCTCTGTCGGCTCTTGAATGTTTTTTGGTTTGAAGGTCAGCAGGTACAGAATGGTTTTCACTGATTGGCTCCTGTGTGATAGAGCAGGTGGCCACACAGAGTCTTCGGTCCGTGAATAAAATATCTGTTCATCTGTTAATCAGCTGGTCAATATTTATAAAACATGTTAAACTGGAAACAGTCTGTCACGATGTGTGTAACTGACATTTCCACCTTCAGGTCTGGTTGTTACTGTCCTGTCTTTATTTTTCTGTGTGGTTCAAACAAACTAAACTTTCTAGGTGGGTATCATTGTATTTGAGTGCCAGCAGGTGGCGTCACCTCCTCTCTGCAGCTCAGACAGACAGACAGAGTTTCTGCTGCAGTGACCCAGTTTAATCTGCACTACATTAAACATTCAGCAGATTTTATCTCCACAGATTCACATCAGAGCAGCTTGACTTTAAATCTGACCAAGCATCAGGGTATGAGAGGGGCCCACATCTGGTCTGAGGCCCAAAGGGGGCCTACAAGGGCCTACAGGGGACCTAGAGGGGCCTAGAGAGGCCCGCAGGTGGCCTACAGGGGTCCTAGAGGATCTTACAGGGACTACAGAGGAGCTACAGGGACTTACAAGTAGCCTATAGAGGCCTACAGGTGATCTATGGGGGCATACAGGGGCCTACATGGGAATCATATGGACCTAGATGTGGCCTACGGGGGTCTACAGCGGCCTACAGGGACATGCAGGGCCCTACAGAGGACCTAAATGGGCCTACAGGGATATACAGAGGCCTCAGATGTACAGGGGACCTACAGAGGCTTACAGAGGCCTACAGGGGGCCACACGTGGTCTAAGGCCAACGGGGTCCCTGCAAGTGCCTACAGGGGACCTCAGAACCCAACAGTTTTGTTTGTGAACTTAACAAAAATGTAAAAGTAAAATTAAAGCAATGGTTCACCCAAAAATGAAAATTCACTCAGTATTTACTCAACCCTGTGCTGATGGGAGGATGGGTGAAGATCTTCAGTTCACAAAACAATCCCGGAGTCTTAAATCCAGTACAATTGAAGTGAACACACAAAAAACCTTACAAAATGTCTCCATCCTGCTCGTGTGGTGTAATCCAAGTGTCCGTAAGCTGCGACATTAAAATTTAACCCCAAAAAACGCCATTTACACCATGTTTTTAGTCTTAATGTCACCTGTATCCTCTCAGACCGCAGCTGCGCGCACACACCTGAAGCGGGTACACAAGCTCTCCCCGGGGCGGGGCGGTGCGACAAGAGATATACGACATCTTGTGATACCTTCACACCCGTGAAGCTCATCCTCACATCAGCACAGGAGGGAGGAGATACTGAGTGAATTTTCATTTTGGGTGAACTGTTGCTTTAAGATGATACAGAGTTTGGTTACAATGTGGTGACATATCCAAATATCTATATATTCAGTACATACATGAATGATCAGTATTGATCAGACCTGTGTGTTTGTGAACATCGCCCCCTGCTGACTGTGTGCTACTGTTACAACCGTGTTTCATGTTTGTTTTGTTTGTGTTTACGTCTGACAGACAACAGTGGATCTAAAGCTCACTGATCATTAAAGTAAACAATAACAGTGATGTTGTGACATCACCACCTCAGTGGCGTTCACTTTGTTTTGGCAGAGACGGTTAAACACATCAATCACTTCCTGTAGTTCAACACCTTTACAGCTGCTGTCTGGCTGTCGACCATTCAGCATCTAGGAAACATTGTGATGTAACAGAAAGTGGGAGGAGCTTACCTTCCAGGGCAAGCGCCTTGTGGAGGCTCCTGGTGGCCTCCTCCAGCTGTGCGTCCTGGGCAGGGGGCAGCTGTGGCGGTCGGGGGGGCAACAGGTGGGGGTGGGGGTCCGGCTGGATGGCTGACAGAGGAGGATTATGGGTATCGGTGCTCTGCTGCACTGGGAGGAAGGGCCCGCACGACTTGGTGCGGGTCACTTTGATTCGCCGCTGGTCGCCTGGGTGACCGCGGCAGGTGGGCGGGGCTCCTGTGGGCTGCTGGGAGGAGTATCCATTATAGAGCACCTGGTGGTGTGATGTGATTGGCTGCCTGCTGTTGGACTGCTGGCGCTGCAGCTGCTGCTGTTTCCCCCACACATAGTCCAGCAGGACGTCACTGTATGCCGCTCCTCTTCCTCCTCCTCTTCCTCGCCCCGCCCCTCCCCCCTCACTGACATCATTGTTAGTCCTCGCCCGTCCGTCCGTCAGCGTCTCTGAGCTCCTGTTGGTTCTGGACCCTGGGAGACCATTCACCCACAATCCCTCCTCCTCTTGTGGGGGGTTGATGCGCTCCAGGAGCCCATCTGAGCTGTTACTGTGACGTGTGGCGTTACTCCTGACCCCGCCCTCCCCTACTGGATCAGAGGGGCCTGACGAGGAGGAGGAGTCCTGGGAGCGAGGGGGAGGAGGGGGAGGATGGAGAGGGAGGGGAGGGAGGTGGGAGGGAGGCAAGGGGAGGGGCCTGTGGGTCTGAAGAGTCTCTGATGGGTCGGTCCTGAAAGACAAGACAGACAGAATGAGGTCAGGTTTCTGCAGCTGACAGAGTTAGCTAACTGTGAGCTAACAGTTAGCTAACTATTAGCTAACTGTGAGGTAACTGTGAGCTAGCTATTGGCTAACTGTGAGCTAACAGTTAGCATCAGTTAGAGATGAGGCTAGTGTGTGTTTGTACCTGTTGTGTACTGAGTTCTTCTTGCTTTTGTTCTGGTAGAGAACTTCCACTGGAGAACCAGCAGAGACCAGCGGGGGGCGACACTGAGATACACCATCATCTGACACACAGACACACAGACAGACAGACAGACAGACAGACAAATAGATGCACAATTATGTTATTATTGTAATAAGTTACTTGGTGGTTGTTAAGAGCCAATCACTGAGCAGTTAGGAGCCGCAATACAACATATTGATGACCATATAATACAAAAGACTGTGTGGTAAGATATCAATAAAAAATTATTGGAAAAATAAATTGATCATAAATGATTATAATATAGAATGTAGCTCAGCTTCAGATGTTAACTTAAAGGAGCAATCTGTAGTCACTGCACCTGTAAAAATGAGTCCTGCAGACAGCGAATCGGAGCCACAGACTGTCAATTAAACGGATTCGATGTCTGTTTCATATACAATCTGCCCCCTCCTCCCAGACTGAAGCTCTGCAGGCTGCAGGAACGCTGTAGGAACACTGCAGGAACACTGCAGGAACACTGCAGGAATGCTGCAGGAACACTGCAGGAATACAGCAGGAACGCTGCAGGAACGCTGCAGGTACACTGCAGGAACACTCTATGAGTGCAGGACGAGCTTAGTATTGTAAATTGAGACTAACAATCAGCTTGTTTGTAACTCTGTCAGTTGATCAGCTGTTTGTAACTCTGTCAGTTGATCAGCTGTTTGTAACTCTGTCAGTTGATCAGCTGTTTGTAACTCTGTCAGTTGATCAGTTGTTTGTAACTGTCAGTTGATCAGTTGTTTGTAACTCTGTCAGTTGATCAGATGTTTGTAACTGTCAGTTGATCAGTTGTTTGTAACTCTGTCAGTTGTCTGTTGATGTTACCTTCAGTCTGTTATCCTGACAATAAAAAGCCCACTGCTCTGAAAATACTGTCTCACTGATGGCAAAGATTTTGATCAGTTGAACTGATATAAACATTTACTCCCTCTACCAGATTATTAATTATTTATTACGACTCATAAATAGATGCTGATTCATTCAGGGAAACATTCAGCTTTTATTTGAACTCTAATTAACATGAAACAGACAAACAAAAGCCATTTTTCCCACCAAGGATGTAAATCTTGAAGGCAGCAGCTGTGGTACTGATGTCAGAGTCTGTTTCCTTCATCGCTGATCACATTTATGATTGATTATAGTAAATATATTACAGATTTCTCCTTTAATGTGTTTATTAGTGATGGAAATTATGAAACTTTCAAAATAAAAGTAGTGCTGGGATGAACTGATGTGAGCTGTTGTTTTTGTTTTCAGCCAGCAGGGGGAGCTCTGTGTGTGTGTGTGTGTGTGTGTGTGTGTGTGCGTGCGTGCGTGCGTGTGTGTGTGTGTTACCGTTATCATGTCCTGTTGAGTCTGAAGTGGAGCTGCTCTCTGACCTCACTGTGTCATCTAGAAACACACACACACACACAGTCAGGCTGAGAATAAAAGCAGGAAGTTTCTTCGTCTTCCTGAAACAAAAACTTCTAATCTGCTGCCAGCTGAGAGGGAGAGTGTGTGTGTGTGTGTGTGTGTGTGTGTGTGTGTGTGTGTGTGTGTTACCTGTGTGGCAGCCTCTGTGTACAGTTCTCTTGCCGTGGTGTGTGTGTGTCTGAGAGTGTGTGTTGTGTTCAGAGTCGCTGTGTTTCCTCAAAGCTCCACTGAACAAAGTTTTCTTCATCTTCGAACGCTGAGAGTCTTCCTCCTGAAGACAGACAGACAGAGAGACAGACAGGAGGACACACAGACAGAGAGACAGACAGGAAGACAGACAGACAGAGAGACAGACAGGAGGACACACAGACAGAGAGACAGACAGACAGACAGAGAGACAGACAGGAGGACACACAGACAGAGAGACAGACAGGAAGACAGACAGACAGAGAGACAGACAGGAAGACAGACAGACAGAGAGACAGACAGGAGGACAGACAGACAGAGAGACAGACAGACAGGAGGACACACAGACAGAGAGACAGACAGGAAGACAGACAGACAGACAGGAGGACAGACAGACAGAGAGACAGACAGACAGGAGGACACACAGACAGAGAGACAGACAG
>JAJHUR010100685.1:0-21852 GCA_027495735.1 Lutjanus campechanus | reverse complement strand
GGACTGAGGTCATCACAAGCAGGAGACCTCATTACAACTCTCTGGTTTCTCTGGCATCAACGTTTGTTAACATTGGACGAAGGTCGGCTGTTACATAATGTTCTCACAGAATACCAGAGGTGATTTATTGATTTAAAGCCAAAAAAATGCCAACGTTTTCAGATTACGTAATCCTGTTTCATGTAATCCATTACTCCAACTCTCTCAACTCTCAACCATCAAGTCTCAAGCAAGTCCCAAGTCACTGTGGTGAAAATCCTAGACACCTTTAGGCAACTAGACACTTTTAAACAACTAGTCAGTACTAAACACAACTAGACAACTAGACAGTATTAGACACAACTAGACAATATTAGACACTTTTAGGCTACTAGACAACAGTTGTGTCTTTTCTAAATAAAGAAAATACACAAAAAGCACATCTTTTCTTCATTAAACGCTGTGACCAGGCTCTCCAGTTTTATTTTCTTCTATTTTTCGGGGGGTTTTCAGGTCGGTCTGAGTGCCCAGCCTACCCCACCGAGCTGGTCTTTGGTCTGGACATGTCCGAGGACGTGACCCCGGCAGCCTTCGAGAGGCAGCGCAACGCCCTGCTGTCCCTGCTGGAGGACATCGCCATCGCAGAGAGCAACTGTCCGAACGGCGCCCGTGTCGCTGTGGTGGGATACAGCGCCTACACCAAGTACCTGATCCGCTTCCAGGACTACCGCCGCAAGGCACAGCTGATCGAGTCCGTGAAGAACATCGCCCTGGAGAGGACGGCCAACCGTCGCCAACTGGGGGCCGCCATGCGCTTTGTGGGTCAGAACGTCTTCAAGCGTGTCCGAGCGGGAATGCTGATGAGGAAGGTGGCCGTCTTCCTTTCTAATGGGCCAACACAGGATGTTAGTGACATCGTCACCGCCATGATGGAGTACCGCGGCCTCAACATCGTCCCAGCCGTCATCTCTCTGAGGAGCGCTCCTGCTATTGGTCGAGCGATGGAGGTAGGCTCGATTTGTCAGAAGTTCATAAACTGGGAGCCACTTGTTTTTACTCCATAAGGTCAGCAGAGTCACATCTGAACCAGACACGGTTCTTCAAAGAGTCACTTACATAAATATGTTTCTAATAACATTTTAGACAAATGATAGGCAATGCAGTAACAAAATATTGATCCATTTTTGATCAACACTGCATATTTTGACAGTTTGATCTGAGTTTCTAGAGGCTCCGCTGGGAACCAGAAACACAGTGGTGGCTGCTTGGTCACAATCTTTCTTGTATTACAGCTAAACTTTACACTTTAAAATGTTTCCTAAACATTTTAGGCAAGCGGGAGGTTATTGAATAAGATTATATTGATCCATATTTGATCAGGATTGTCTAATTTGACAGTTTGATCTGAGTTATGGTCTGTTTGAAGAAGACCTGAAACTAGAGATCGAGACCATAAGATCATTTGGAAACTGCTTACTGAGGTCATGAATCAACTGAGAAGCTCATTTTCTCATAAGACTCAGTACAGTTGGACGTCTTTTTGCAGCCAGTGGAGTCGCCCCCAGCTGGCCTTCCATTAGGAACAATGCAGGTTTAAAGAACTTCTGCTTTGGCGTCACTTTTCAGACACAGAAGCTCTGTCAGCTGTTTAATAAACGGTCTGCGGTTTACACTGTATTGTACCTCCCAGCTTTCTCTCCTTTTGATTTAATAAGTTCCAACCAACAAACTTGCTGCCTACTCAATCTCAACGGTCTCAGTCCAAACATCACTTGGCTGCTGCGCTCATCATCAGGCTCGGGGGGTGTTTGGGATGTGATTACAGTGCGATGATCCAAATCTGTGTGATGACAGTAGACCTAAACACAGCACTTCAACCTCATCACGACAGATTATCGTTAATGTTTCACCGCTACAAACAATCTCAGTGTTTGTTCATAAAGAGCCGGACGGCACACCGAACATCTGAGCTGCTCGTTTCCTGCCAAGAAGGAGGTTTTCTTGTTTGGCTCTGAAACACATGACTTCATTCCAACTCCCTTTGCACTTCGTCTCCCTTTTTGGTTAAGATTACATCCACCACCTCCTGCCAGAAATTTGTCTCCAGCATTAAGACACTGCAGCCGTGCCTGAAAAGCTGAAGCTCTCTCGGCCGTGTCGTCATTTAGAGTCAAAGAAACATGTTTCGAGATTAATGAGATGTACTTGTAGTTTTCTTTAATCTTGTGGCCTCATGTCATCTCCCAGTCACAGTTCTCTGATCTTTGATTAATGAAAGCCGCTTTTTCCCCTCAGATCGATGACTCAGGACAGTCCATCTTCACAGTGCTGGGGAGGGACATGGGGGCTGATTTGAGGAAGGTCAAGAACTGTGCAATCTGTTACGGTAAGCTGAGAGCCTTGTGCTTGAATTGACATCCATATAAATCACGCACAGTAATATTTCTGTCAGAAATGCAGCACTTTTAGCATGTTTGACTTTTGTAAGCTGTGCTGATGAAAATCACAAGATTTATTTACTGAAATTACAACCACAAGTGTAGAATTTAAATGTGATTCAACATATTCTGATGACTTAAGTGACTGTTTGTAGAAAAATCAACAAACCTGGTTAAAAGTGACTGTTTGCCGACCCTGGTTTGTATACACAGAGTTTGGAGGGACGCGTCTTTTATTTGTCTTTCAAAAGCCAAAAACACAAGAGCTAAAGAGAAAAGATGGACTAAACAATCTGTTTATTTACCGTAACATTAGCTACAAAGGTTAGCATGCCAGGCGTTACTTCCAAGGCAGAGAGTTTGCATATGATGAGTTATCCAGAGTCACTGTGTTACCCACAGTTAGATGGTGGTTGAGACGAACCCAGTTTGGAGAAGCTGAATGATGTCCTGCTGTGGACGGGCTCAGCAGCAAACCTGTTTTAGACACCTAAAGAATCATACTTTTATATTTTCAGACAGATTTCTCTGATGGGAAACTGAAGTTATATCAGTGTCTCCAAAGGCACCAGACTCCCTTTGCAAAAACAGTCATTTTACGTCACCTTTTACCTGGTTGCTGATCTGCTGCTGCCTCAGTTGGTACGGTTGTTTGTGTTATTGTGACCAAACAGACGGAGGCAACAGTAGATCAGCAACTCCAGTGTTCTACAAAGTAAGTTACTGTTTTTGGAAAAGCAGTTTGGTTGCTTCGGAGAGAGCGATATTTGGCTTTTATGACGGCAGTTTCCCATCAGAAAATACTGTCCGACAGAAAGATTAACAGCTGAAAATATTCTAAATATAGAACTGATAATCTGTACTCAAGTACAAATACTGTTTCATCACTTAAATATTACTCAGTTATGAGTAAAATTACTGGTATCAGTTACTTTTTAACCGTTGATGTTTAATATATGATCAGTAGCAGGTGATCAGTGAGAGAAGTTTCTGTTTCTTCAGATCTTCAGTGTGAATTATTCTCGACTGTGTTCTGCTCAGTGGTCACGGTCACCTCTTTACCATTTCTAGACTATTGATTAAATATCCATGAATTTTAATTGGTTAAATTCTCAATGGTTATTAATTAGTTAATGATTAATCATCACTCTCCTACTTGAGCTGTTACAGTATTTAGTTTTTCATCCATATGTTTTGGGTTTCATTGGCCTGTTTGCAAACAGATCACCTGATTGGCTAATTAATGCAAATGAAAGGGTTAAAAATAACAAAGTAGATGACATAGTGTGTAATGAGTAAAAGTGCAGACTAAGTACTCAAAAAACGACTTTTTTTAGGTGTCGGCGTTTACATGGACCTTGGTATTGCACAAATTCATTATGTATCTGCCCATTATCATTAGCAGATACAACTTTACTGTTAGAAACTTTAAAAGACGATAATATTGTTCACCTTGCTAGTGACTGTGGATAAATCAGCCCCACTTCAAAAACCCTGAACTGTGCCTTTAACCACTCAGCTACTTGATGTCTGTTATGTTAAGTAAAGCGTAAATTCTTTAACTGCAGAAGTGAAGGTGGATTTAAAAGTTTTGTTGTTCTCGTAATAACTTGACACAAAGATCAGGATGTTGACGGCGTGTTTTGTGGTCAGCAGACATTCAGCAGGTTTCTCGTTTCTTCAGATCCCTGCAGACGCTCAGAGGAGTGCAACTTCATCAAGGAAGTGGAGCAGCCTCAGGAGGTGGACTTGGACCTGGCCATGGTGGTGGACAGCTCCAGGGAGATTCAGGGTGATGAGTACTCTGGGGTCCAGCAGCTGTTGGGGTCTGTGGTGGAACAGATCGCCGTGAGCTCTCAGCCCCGCAGGAGCGGCAGCCAGGCCCGGGTGGCTGTAGTCCAGCAGAGCGGCGGCCGGGTTACCAAGCCGGAGTTTGACCTGCAGACCTACCAGAACCATGACCTGATGAGGACGCACCTGACCCAGACCATGAAGCAACAGGGTGGCTCCTCGGCGCTGGGACAGACGCTGGACTTCACCCTGAAGGAGGTGCTCCTGAGGGCCAGCCAGCCGCGGAGGAAGAGGATGCTGCTGACTGTGGTGGGCACCCAGACGGCTTACAGGGACCAAGCCAAGCTGCACTACATCTCCCAGAAGGCCAAGTGCGAGGGGGTGGCACTCTTTGTGGTGACAGTCGGCGAGCGCTTCAACCAGACGCAGGTGGAGGAGTTGGCCAGTCTGCCTGTGCAGCAGCACCTGATCCACGTCGGCAGACTGAAGGCTGACGAGCAGGGCTACGCCCAGCGCTTCATCAGAGTCTTCCTCTCCGCCCTCAACAGTAAGAACAGACTCACACACATGCTGTCAGACAGACCTCTCTGTTGTATCACCGTCTTCAAAGCCACCAGACTCCCTTTACACAAACAGTCATTTTACCTCGTAGAACACAGGAGCTGCTGGTTCACCGCCGCCTCAGTCTGTAAGGTCGTTTGTGTTATTGTGCGACTTCTGTGAATCCGAACTAACCTTTTAAAACACAAAAGTTATACAGTAACACAAGCAAACAAACTGATGGGCAGAGGTGGACCAACAACATCCATGTTCCACAAGGTCAAATGACTGAATTTGCAAAAGGAGTTTGGTTGGTTTGGAGAAAATGATATTTAGCTTTTTTAACAGCAGCTTCCTGCCAGAAAAGTCTGTTTGACAGGAAGGTAAAGTGTTGAAAATATTCTAAATATTAATATATACACTAAGTAAAGACTCAATAGTTCCCGCCTTTTTTAAACCAGGAAGTGAGACAGGGGTCCTCAGGGTTTAGCTGACGTTTTTTATGCCTGATTAAATCATGTTATTGTGAAAATCTGACAGAGTTGATGGAAATCTGGGACACAACTTTAAAGCGCCAACATTTTGATAGAAAATATATTTTAAAACAAAGATAAGTATAATCAGTAGGTATTGTTGGTTGTAGATTTTGAACATTTTTTAATTGTTTGAAGTTGTGAATTCTTGTTTTTACTGAAGGATCTCATCCATCACTGCATGAACGTGTGTCCTGTTTTTATTTCAGAGGGAATGAACACGTATCCTCCTCCTGCATCAAGACGGACGTGTGACCAGCTGGCAGACCCAGATGGAGGACAAGGACAAATATTCATAACTGGGTAACTCACACTGTGCAGAACTACATACCACCATGTTAACAGTAACAACTAAAGATAGTGCAGTAGAGCTGAAGAGATTAGTTCATTTACCACATCAACAAAAACTAAAAAAAGGCAACTGTTTTCATAATTGATGAAGTCAGTCTTTAAGTTCCAGCTTCTAAAACATGATTATCGTCATGTTTTCTGTCGTCTCTGACAGAAAAGGATGTTACACAGTTCACTTTTGGGAAACTGTGGCAGATATTTTGTGGGCAGAGGGTTGTTAGCTGCAGCCGTGGAGACCTGCAGGAAGAAACCAATGAAATGTGCAGCAGAGAGACGGTTCAGACACAGCTGGCTCCTCTGAGGACACAACAGCTGGACAGAAATACTCTGACAGGACTGTAAAAGTAGTTAACACGACGATAACCGATCGTGAATGAGTGTGTTTTGGCTGCTGTGTGTCCAGTCAGGGCCCGGCCGTGGTGGTGGAGGAGGAGTTTGGAGAGGAGGAGGAGGAGGAGGAGGAGGTGGAGACGTTCCATGAGCAGACAGGAGGACAAACTCAGACCAGCCAGCTGGACATCATTGAGACACTGACCAGAGGAGACGGCCAAAGATTTGTGTCCGGAGCCAACGGTAGCCCACACACACACACACAGACACACACACCGTGTCAGCACACTGAACATTAACACAGACATTAAACTGATGATTTTAAATGAGCTGAAAACACAGCAGCAGATAAAATGAGCCTAAATACAAGAAAACCCAAAGTTTTAACTAAAAACTGCAGATTTGCTCTCTGATATCCTGTAACGAAGTGCAGGTACAACTCGAGTCTAATTAAATAAAGCACATAAAATAAATATTAAGCATTGCCTCAGATATTAAAGGGGAACTCTGCTGATTTTCCAGTTGTTTAAAGCCTTTAGTGTCTTCAGACGGAGCCGAGTGACGTTACATAAATTAGCATCCGTTGGGGCTGAAGACGAGTTAGAAAACAAAAATAGTTTTTGTTTTATGACTTGATGTTTATTCGCTCATTTACTGTATATAATTTTTATATATATGAATTGTTTAGTGAGCAGCATGAGGAGGAACATTCAGCGTCTCGTTATAAAACCCTGTGTTGTAAAGTGATCCCTGATCTCTGCTACACACTCTGGAACCTCACGGTACATCAGCTGCTACAGAGTAACGTTCCACATCCTTGTCAAAACCCACAATGCACTTCAGCCACTGGCAGTAAGGTGGGACATGATGGCGTAACAAAGACGATATGTTATTTTTAAATTAATCATCATGAGCAGAGGATCATTTCAAAAATGTGAAGTTTGTCGTCGCTCGCAGGGGAAAAATTAAACTAATGAAGAAGTTTGATGCATCAAAGCTGCAGTTTTTAGATTCGTCTCCTCCGGCTCTTTGTCTCACAGAGTTACATCCTGTTAGCTGAACGCATGTTTCATGTTTCACATCTCTCGTCATGTTTTATTTTTATTTTTCATTAACACCGTCTCTCTGTCACACCACACACACACTGATGAACTAAACCTGAGGTTCTGTTTGTCTGGAATGATTCGTACGTCTACGTTTTGTTCCTCATCAGACTGCATGTGTTCTCCTGAAGCAGCGACTCTCAGCATCCTCAAATTCATTTTAAGATCAGTTATTAGTGAACCTGTTCCCTCAGTGGACGGGGAACAGTGACTGTGTCAGTGTTGAGGAGCCGCTGCCCTGCAGAACTGTTCTTGTAGTGTTTGTAGTAAATGTGTGTGTTCTGCTTGCAGCCCAGTGTCAGCTGGCGTCTGATTCTGGTATCCAGTGTGCCGACTATGTCCAACTGTGGTTCTTTGACAAAGACATCGGTGCATGCTCTCCCTTCTGGTATGGCGGTTGCGGCGGTAACGCCAATCGCTTTAAGTCGGAAAATGAATGTTTCCGGACATGTGGCGCCCATAGTAAGTCCTGACTGTACATCAGAGCGCATACTGAAAGCAGCAGGAGAGTGCTGCAGGGACAAAACCTGGAAATTAGTTAGCATGTTAGCACCTACAGCTCCGCCATCTCGAAGTCAGTGGGGTTAAATACCGAACTTGTGACTTGTCAAGCTTTTACGTATTTTAAAAAGAGATCGGTAGCTCAGTTGGTAGAGCGTGTGTCCCGTATACTGAGGCGGTGAGTCCTCTGCAGGAGCTGTGGGTTTGATTTTCCTCCTTCAGGCTCTTTCATATCTAAAAAAAAGTGGTTGCTACGTGACTAAATGAGACTCCAGAGGTTTTCGGAGACAAACATCATCACAAGTCACTCAAGCCACGTTTCCACTGCAAGAACTTTCCACAAGGACCAGGAACCTTTGGAAGAACTCATTTCCACCGCAGGGACCGGGTGCTAAATGAAGTTCCAGGGACATTATTTTAGTGCTGGGATGTTACATTTATCTCCTGGTTCTATATCACTATACGATTTTTGATGATTTTTTTAACACTAGACCACGAGATGAAAACATTCCTGTTTGTTTGTTTGTTTGTCAGTGGTAATGGTATTATATGTTAGCATCAAACTAACCGACAACGCACAAGGCTGGAGGAACCTTTTAGTTCCTGGGACTGAAAGTTCAGGGTGGAAACGCGGGTTTAGTGGCGGTGATGTTGAAGTCCTGGTTTCTTCTAGCGATTGTATTCACGCTTCAAAAATCTTAGGAAAGTGGCGTTAAAGTGTGACGATTATTACTAAACAAAACGTGTATCATAAAAAATTTGTTGAGGGAATCAGAGCGACGCTAACTTCCAGGTTGGACGATAAAAAAAACCTCATCCCTGCAGCACTCTACGTCTCTGTGGACTAACATCAACCTTGATGTTTTAGTTGCCTGGCACTTTTTAACAATGTCTCGTCTTCTTTATGTTTTCATGTCTTCTGATTTTAACATTTTGTCTCTTTGTGCGTCTCTCTGTCTGTCCGTCTTCATCACAACATCAGCAACACTTTACATGATGGAAACTTAATGAAACAGAAAACCAGCACACGAGGAAGCAGATTCTCTAACCTCTGAATTTTTAACTTTTTTCAAGGATTAAAACACGTCTCAACCACAGCAGCAGCTTTACTGTTACTGTAACTACAGTGTGGTGATAATTACTACCATGACTGATTAAAGCTTTTAACAGGGTTTCTGCAGGTTTCAACAAATTAAGTTTTAACTTTTTTAGCTCCTTATAAATGCAAATTAAGACCTATGTCACATCCATACAGGTGAAAAAGTTCCTCTGATTCTCACGCAGCTCTGATGTCTCAAAACCTAAAACCAATGTTCCTAATTGTTCCTATTTTTTTCTTGCACGAGTTGCAAAAACACAAATTTGTTCTTTTCAACAGGCTTCTACTAAATTTACTGTCCTCGAGCCGGATCTCCCTGAAGTTCCACTTTTAACGTTTAAACATAAACAGTCTTTACTTATTTCAGTAGTTTTAGAAGAAACTGAAACACTCGCTCTGTATGTTCTAATACATTCTGACTGGGTTTGCATTCGTGGTTATTGATTCCATTTTGTTTTATAGTTGTTAGTGTGGTTATGGCAGATTTTTCCCAAAAACACATTTAAAAGCAAGACTTTACAAAACTAACATAAACTTTGTTTGAAGAACTGTGAGTTTTGTATTGAAGACATTTTAAGGCCTAAAATCACAACTTTTAGACTTTTTAAGTTAGTTTTTTTTTTTAAAGTTTCTAGACGTTTAAAGACCCTGCAGACGCCCTGTTTAAACATCTGGAGGTCGAGCCTGACGGAGATTACACAACATCTTTACAGAATCTTTTCTTTCAGTCACAGACAGATGAAATAATCCTCAGACATCTTTAAAGTTGATCTTAAACACATCCAGGCTTCATGTTGAAGCTCCTGCTGATGTTCACACGACTGACTGAGACATGAGACATTAGTTTTTATTGTAATTGGTGTTAATTCACTTCCTGCTTTTACTTCATTCATGTGGGTGTGAACTCAGTAAATGATGTTGTAAACAGTTTTTATGAAACAGCAGCTCAACCTGCTCACAGAACAAACATCAGACGTGTTTTTGATTTAAAGAAAACCTTCACTGAAGCTTCTGGTTGACTCTGTCATCATCTCTCACAGATCCAAACATCCTGCCGAAGCCCGAGCTGGCCAGCTTTATTACCAAAGGTACAAATCTGATTGTTTTTAAAGGACCAGGCTGGTGTTTATTGCCTGTTTTAGCTCATTAACTAAAAAGAATGTATTTGTGACAGTCCTGCTGAGCATCTTCAGAGAGACTTTAAACTTGCTCAAGTTAATAAATACATCACATTCAACATCATGTCTTAAAGGACCAGTATGTAGGATTTAGTGGCATAAGTTGCAGATTGTGTCAAACTGACACTGCTCACCTCGCCCTCCCCTTCCGAGCATTTGATGCTTCACCACTAAATCCTTCACACTGGTCCTTTAAATGTTCAGACTACGTCAAAGCTTATTTGTAGCGTGTTCTTTTCTCTTTTCAAGGTTTTTTTCAAGTTTTGCTGTTTCCATCAACTTTTCTAAGGTGATAGTTCAAAATGTGCATTACTCACAATGTCCACCAGGCACAGCTGAGCCGTGTTACAGCTGCGCTGCGTTATGGCTGCAACCATTCCAGACGATGCTTGTGATTCCACCTGCAGCGTCTCAGTGCGTCCCAGAAGCGGCTCTCCACCCGCTCCGCTTCAAATAGACACCAAGTCTATTTTTGACAGATGCTGCGCCGGTTAGCAAACAGGCGGGAAGTCAGACACAGAAAAGGCAGGGAGAATCCAGTTAATTTTCAAAATAAAAGACCCCGTGTAGACTCACGATCATAAAGACAAACTATTTAACCACGTAGCCTGCTTATCCATGGTAGAAGCACAAAGAGCAAAGAAAGAAGAACTAATAAACAAAAGCAGGCAAAACGCTGCTGGTGGACGGTGCAGCTGTGGAGGACGGATCAGAACCGTGGTGCAGACGTGCTGTGCTTGGTGGAATCAACCAGTCAACCAGACATCTGCTGATGGAAACTTGACTTATGAGGCAAAACGGAGGAAAATAGAAAACTTGGTTGTTTTAGGAATGAAGACGAACTTGCAGGTCTGGTTAACGTCCCCTCCTCTATTAAAGAGCAGCACACAGTCTCGTCCCTGAGCTCGTCTATGGGAGCCCTCGGGGACTGTCCCCGCCCAAAATGGACAGACTTAAAAAACACTTGAGGGATTAAACAAACCATCAGGCCTGGAAACGCTGCTGAGAAATTATAACTTGCTTAGTTTGCTTCCACCGTGAGTTTGGTTCAAATAACTGGCAGGAAATAAACAGACAGTGATCGAGCTGATTTTCACAGAACTGAAACCAGTGGTTGTCTGGAAGGAAGGAAAATGATCTAAAAGCTGATGGATGATTTGGAAAAGGATCAGAAGGAATGGAAAGATACAAAATTAGTAGCCAATTGGATAGAAAAGATAAAATAAACAGTACAGTGGATCAAATCAGAGGATTTACTCACCTGGAAGTCATCATGAGTCTGAGTGATACTTACAGTAAAACTAAAGTCTCTCCCTTCTGTCTCCATCCAGACGCCTGCCTCCTCAGCCAGGACCAGGGCGGCTGCCAGAACTACACCATGATGTGGTTCTTTGACACCGAACAGAATGAATGTTCGCGCTTCTGGTACGGCGGCTGTGGCGGCAACGAAAACCGCTTCAAGACGCAAGAGGACTGTGAGAACCTCTGTCTGACGAAGAGTCGGTGAGGAGGGCGCCACCGGACCGGTTGGAGAAAAAATCACCGCTGTACACCGAACATGTATCAGCAAAACCTTCAAAAAACATGCATCTTCAAGGAAAAACAGCAAAGTTTCCGAATGATTTAAAAACTTTTTATTCACAGCCGAGTCTGTTCTGGGACAGGTTTACTGTTGACCAGTTTCTGCTCAAACGCCTTCAGGGAAAGTTCCAAAACTCAGCAGCTGCTGATTAACAAGCTTTTAAGTCCTTCGTCACGAGGAAACGTTGTTTTCTTTCTTGAACGTGCATGTTTTGTTCCCTCCACAGCACCTTCGACCTGCGAGCTCCCTCAGAGCTCTTTTTGTTTTTTGTAACAAACCTTCAGTATTTGACAATAGAAAACTTTGGACTGTTCACTACTCAGAGACTCTCACAACACTTTCAGATTCCTTTTGTCTTCACATCAGGTGCTGTTCTTATGAAACGGGTGCAGACTGATGTATTCACGTTTGCTGAGTCTCGGGCCGGAGATATACTTGGTTTTAACTAAGCGTCCGCGTGATGGCTGCCTCGCGTACGCTGCGTCCGCTCAGAGTGTTGGTTGTGCACTTAGAAATTAACATGACACATACGGCAGATGCAATACCCACACGAACAGCAGGGGCAGCGTAGGCATGTCAGCAGCTAATGGTTGAATGTAGGAATGCCCAGATCATTATCAGCTGATATTCAGTAAAAATTATGCGCTCAGGCGATCAGGATTAATGTTTTCTACTCGCCGACTGTGTAAACAGACTCAAAAACTCATTGTTGCACGCTAAAGATAACCAGTAACTGTGACACCTAGTGGTGTAATTCAGTATTACTGGTCTGTTTGGTCTTAAACTGACCTTCAATACAGCTGCAACAAAACAAAAAATCTGTCCCATCGACTGATGTGGCTCATAGACGAGCGGCAATCAAGATCAGCGGCACAAAAACGTGATCTGGACATCCCTGGTGTAAAGTTTTGAAGAAAAACTTACAGATCAAGTCTGAAATCACCCACATCTGTAAGCTGCACAGTGACAAATACGCATGTTAAAATAGCCGCTAAAATAGACACGTACCATTTAATAAGATGATGTTTAAACCTGCAAAAATAAATAGAAGCAAGTCCGAGACCGTTAACGCCTGTGAACGATTGAAAATGTTGGAAAACCAGAGATGTGATGCCGAACACGGCATAGACATTTTATCAATCTAATTTTCTGCTAAATAAAACATGTGAAAGATGTTTTATGTGGCCTGAGTTCTCTGCTGCACCCTCTAGTGCAGCTGTCTGTCTTCGCGAACACGTGGTTTAAAAAGCAAGTATACCTCCGGCCTCAGAGTGAATGTTTGAAGGAAACATCAGGACATTAAAGATTGTTTATGTAAATGAGCTCAGTGTCCACAACACGTCTTTTTCCATAACTGATCATAAATGCTTTGACTCACGTTCACAGACACTGAACCTGAAGGTTCATTTTAACGGCATTCAGTTACAAAAGTTACTTATTATCTTCTAATCTTAGGATTTTAATTTGTGCTCATTCTGATTTTTAAAGACTGTTTTCTTAAGATAGTGATACAATTATAAAGTTTTTTTTCCTGAAGATTTGAACTGTTGTCATCAGCTCCAGTTTTCATAAATAATAAGTTTGTAATTGAACCACTTTTAAGACGACACAGCGTCCAGACACACAAACAGGAAAATATGAGTCTTACTTTCAGGGTTTTGGTCTTAAAGAATAAATCTGAGATTTTTAAATCCTTATTTTCACTAAGTCTCTGTTAACATTATAGAAAGTGTTCATACAGAAATAGACATTTTTGTCAAAGAGTAAAGCGAACAGAGCGATCTGGTTAAAGACACCAGACTCCACAGACGAAAACAGTTATTTTACCGCACAGAATATGAGAGTTGTTGTTGGTCCACTGCTGCCTTTAGTTTGTTTGTGTTACTGTGTGACTCCTGTGTTTTAATGTGCAGATTTCAATGTGTTAAAACACAAAAGTCACATAATAATACGAGCAGACTAACCGATCGAGGCAGCAGTAGATCAGCAGCTCCCACGTTCTGAGAGGTAAAATGATTTTGTCACTTTTGTCACATATTTTACTCACCAACTTGTGACTCTGGATTAGCGAGGGGCTGACATTCACACCCATGTCTCTCTGTTTATAGGAAAAGTGAAAGAAATATCAAAGTGGGTAAAATATCCGTCACACAGCTGACCAATCACAGATAGGAGAGGCTGCGTGTGACTCATCAGCCCCATTTTAACAGTTATCGTATTCATGACTCTTTCTATTGCACACTGTCACAATAAAGATAAAAGTAATCAAAAATTTTCTCTCAAGAAAAAACACCTGGAATGTTTTTTTAGCCTGACATCAGTCGCTTATTCAACTGCAGAACTGTCACGTCTAAGCAAGGAGCTGGTGAATAAAATGTTAACTCACCTGAGGGACAAAATGTTGAAAATAAGACCAAGAATTTTCCTCTTAATAACGGTGAAACTGAACTCGAGCTGCTGCAGTCACGTCAGCGCTGTGTGAGGGTCGGGGAGGTTAATCTGCGGTTTCTCGTGTCTGGTCAGTGTCTGATTTATTCCACAAATATAAACACATGCCTGCAGAACAGCTCGAGTCCCAGTTTGAGCCTTAAAAGGTCTGAAACGTGTCTCTCTGCTGTGAGTGACGGGGTTTCAGCCTGTGTCGCCGTCTGTCTGTCTGTCTGTCTGTCTGTCTGGATGTGGAAATCACTGTCAGTGGTTTATCAAACCGACCAATGGTGCTTCATGTAAAAAAAACAAAACAATAATAAAGAAAACTTTGTTCAGTTTCTGCTGGACAGTTTGTTTATTCGAAGCGGATTCACGATCGGCGGGGATTAAACCTGCTGATGTCATGTTTATGCTACAAAGATGCAGCTGACGGAGATTCACTGATGACCAAACAGTTTTAAATTAATGATATACAAGACTTAGGGGCTTTTACAGTTTGGGAGGGGCTCCAGATGTTTTAGGAAGCAGATGTTAGCAGCTGTAGCTAATTAAGCTAACATTAGCTCCATGCCGAGTCAGCTTCAAAGTAACTCTGACTTATGCACCAGACGGCTGAGCTGCCAAACAAGCAGCATGTCCAGGCTTTCTTAGCAAAACCTAAAACCTCAGTCAGAGAAAATGACAAAAAAATGTATTTATGTCAAAATGATCATTATCTCTAATGTCACAAATCATACTGCATTTACCAATACCAGTCAAAATAATCACAATTAGATATTTTTCAGAATCGTTCAGACACATTTATAATTTAACACTGAAACTTGATCCAGCAGATTAAAACATGATACTGTCGGTCTGACACTGACACCGAAATCACTTTGGTTTTTGGCCAAATCAAAGTGAAATTAATTTTATTGATTGATTATCATCCGTCATAAATAGGATAAACTCATTTTCTAATCAGTGGTCTGAGATGTAACAAAAGTCGTGTGCAAAACGGACCTGCAGCAGATCAAACTGTAAATCATCATTAAAGTGTCTGTAGGTGTTAATATGACCTGAAGCAAACGGGAAAAAATATTTTCTAAACACCCAACTGAGGTTCCCGTGGCAACGCGATGCTCACAGTTTGTGCTGCTGTAATTAATTAACTCTGCTTCGTTTGGTGGCATCACTAACGTACAGCTCAGGAAAAGAGTCAAAGAGTTTTTACAGCTGATTTAATCCAAAAATTCTGACCATAATCTTCTGTGAACCAGGTCAGTAAGTTCAGCATCAGTTGATCTCGTCAGGTTAAAAGACAGACTGAAAGTTCTGACTTCAGGCTCAGCGTCTCTCAACAACTCATTCATCTCACTTCATCATACAGACTTCTGACGGCCACGTACGTGATGTTATGCTAACAGCTGAGGCTAAAGCTAACAGGTTATATAAACAGTATTTCTACTTTATGTTTCACCTCTACCAATACAAATATGACTAAAGCCTGGGTTATACTCTCATCCTCTCAAACATGAGCAATAACAAGATGGTTCAGGGTCAAAGGTCACAGCAACAAAATGTGGCACAACAACATTGAGTTTCTGTAGACAAACTGAAGTTCAGCTCCACTAAAACGTTTCCAGTAGAAACTCTACATGAAGCTTCGTCACTACAAACCTGTTGATTTAACAATTAGTGAATCGACTGATCAATAACACAAACATGAGGAGAGTTGATTGATTGATTTTTGCTTCTGGTCAAACACCAGATTTTATTAAACATTGAAATGCAGCTCACATGGTTCATCTGCAGCTTGTAACATTTTTTTTGCAAACAAAATGTTTCATTTGATATTTTGTACAAGATTCAAATCAAACTTTATATTACTCAGATTTAAAATAACGTATATACAGAACCTACTGTCAACATCAGACAGACGAGGAAAGAGTGTGTGTGTGTGTGTGTGTGTGTGTGTTTGTGTGTTTTGGCTCAAACATTCACCTTCTGTTAAACAGTTTTTTAGGGGGAGAATAGAAGTGACATCCATGACGTCTAAAAGCTAAATCAAGTCCAGGATCAGGTCCCAGCTGGTCACTGACGACCAACTTGTCATATGAAGATAAGGTGACTCAGTTTAAATACATGATGATTGTATTATTTTTTTAATTATAGGATTTTGGTCTGATAGAAAACAACAAAAAAGGCAAACATGATCTACATTTTTGGAGCTCCTCTTTATCAGGCTAATGCTGTGATAATTATTTTGAGTTTGTGTAAATCTCACTCATCAGTTCAGGAGAAACGTCTGATAAAGAGCAGATTAAGGCCCAGTTCTCCCATTTAACCTCCTCATGTCAGAGCTCTGGTGTGGAGCAAAACCACAATACGACACTGATTTGTGCACTTAGTGTTCAGATTTTATTCTCATGAGTAACCTGATCCAGACTTTTTAAAGTGTAGTTGTTTGAGGTATTTATCCATCGTCAGTGTCAGCACCTAACATGTGAGTCGTGCTGCTCAAGCAGGCCGTGTGGACGCTCTAACCGGTTAATACAGGCGCCCAAATGAAAACAACAGGTTAACGCCGTGCGCACACGCTGCTCCAGCATGTAGTGTGAACAAAACCCAGCAGATGGAGGCAGCAGTTGACCAGCGACTCCTGTGTTCTGTGAAGTTAAATGACTGTTTTTGTTAAAGGAGTTTGGTTGGTTGGGAGAGCGACATTTAACTGAAAAGACTGTCTGACGGCAAAATCTACTTCATCTACTGCAGGTGACACACTGACTGTGGAGACGAACCTCAAACAACCACACTTCAAAATACACTCAACAGTTCGACACTGTTCGATCTTTAACATCCTTTAAATGTCAACATAAACAAACTAAATGCACAAATCAGCAAAAAGAGGCAAAAATCAAAACTGCTCCTCTGAGACGGGAGCAGGAAGCCACGTGTGTGTGTGTGTGTGTGCGTGCGTGTGTGTGTGTTTGTGTGTGTGTGTACTGTTCACACCGCCGCTCGTCCTCACTTCCACACTTTGACGATGCCGTCTCTGGACGAGGTGACGATGAAGCCCTGCGTGGTCTGAAAGGTGGCGATGTCGGTGATGATGTCATGGTGTCCCACAGGGAGGGACTCCGGGCCGCGGCGAGGCGAGTCCTCCACCACGCCGCTCTTCTGTTTACTGTGGATCTCCTGCAGAGACAGGAAACGGTTTTTAACCTCACGAGAACTCAGACCGTCGGTGTACAGAAAATGATGCTACAAACTGCTGCAGCTGAAAATACTGTTCGCCTACAATTTATTCAATGTTTATATGACAAAATATTTGGCTGCAAATTATGTTAAAAAAATGTAATTTTACCTGAGACACTCTGACGGTTCTCTGAAGTTTTTATTTATTTTTTTTCCAGGATGTCATCAAATTGATAAAATTTGTCTTGAAAGGATGACAACCCTCCTCTCCCTCTCTTAACTTCTCCTTTTTCTTTCTTTATTCATGACGCACTCTTCTCTTCTCCTTCATTTACAGTAATTTCTCTTCTGTCATAAAATAAAAATAACCCTCAAAATATTTGAGTGTGTACCTGTGCAGAGTGCGTGTGTGTGTGTGTGTGTGTGTGTGTGTGTGTGTGTGTGTGTGTGTGTGTAGTTGGAGGTTAATTCATTCAAACTGTAACGAGGAGGTGGAGGTGGCGGCTCACAGGACGTCACCCTCCGTCTCAAACCGCATGACTGGTCTGATACATCACATGTTACATGAAACATGTTACACGTCTGAGTGAGAACAGAGGAACAACGATCTGTGTGTGTTTGTGTGTGTGTGTACTGTTCACACCGCCGCTCGTCCTCACTTCCACACTTTGACGATGCCGTCTCTGGACGAGGTGACGATGAAGCCCTGCGTGGTCTGAAAGGTGGCGATGTCGGTGATGATGTCATGGTGTCCCACAGGGAGGGACTCCGGGCCGCGGCGAGGCGAGTCCTCCACCACGCCGCTCTTCTGTTTACTGTGGATCTCCTGCAGAGACAGGAAACGGTTTTTAACCTCACGAGAACTCAGACCGTCGGTGTACAGAAAATGATGCTACAAACTGCTGCAGCTGAAAATACTGTTCGCCTACAATTTATTCAATGTTTATATGACAAAATATTTGGCTGCAAATTACGTTAAAAAATGTAATTTTACCTGAGACACTCTGACGGTTCTCTGAAGTTTTTTTTTTTTTTTTCCAGGATGTCATCAAATTGATAAAATTTGTCTTGAAAGGATGACAAGGATCCTCTCCCTCTCTTTACTTCTCCTTTTTCTTTCTTTATTCATGACGCACCCTTCTCTTCTCCTTCATTTACAGTAATTTCTCTTCTGTCATAAAATAAAAATAACCCTCAAAATATTTGAGTGTGTACCTGTACGGCGTGTGTGTGTGTACCCACCTGTACGACCTCCGTCCCTTCGATGATCTTCCTGCTGTAGAGGACAGACGGACAGTGCAGCGAGTCGTTGGCCCCTCCCGCCACGATGTACGACCTCTCGGGATACGCCAAGTCCCAGAACCTTAAACGCCACAACAAAACATTGATTTATTTATTTTGAAACAAATATTGTGATCTGGTTACAACTGAAGCGTCCAATAGTTCACATTTCAGTCTTCACGTGTCTTTATTTGTGTGTCCGTGACGAGAAATTCCCCCGAATTTCACTGAGCAGCAGATGTTCTGTTGCTGCACTGAGGCCAGGAAGTCTGTTTCTGTTCCTCTGATTAAGATGTGGGAGGGAGTCTGTCTGTCTGTCTGTCTGTCTGTGAGTCTGTGAGTCTGTCTGTCTGTCTGTCTGTCTGTGAGTCTGTCTGTCTGTCTGTGAGTCTGTCTGTCTGTCTGTGAGTCTGTCTGTCTGTCTGTGAGTCTGTCTGTCTGTCTGTGTGTCTGTCTGTGAGTCTGTCTGTGAGTCTGTCTGTCTGTCTGTCTGTGTGTCTGTCTGTCTGTCTGTCTGTGAGTCTGTCTGTCTGTCTGTCTGTCTGTGTCTGTCTGTGTCTGTCTGTCAGACTTTAGGGTGGTGAACTTGCTCTTCCTCTCATGTTGCTGTTTAAGTCTTTAAACTGGAGCAGCTTTATTTATTTATTCTGTTTGTTAAATGCACAACACAGATGCTGCTGATTAAAGATTCTCACAAAACCTGAAGCAGTAACACATCTTCACACCATTAACTCACTAATGGAGGGTCGGTTTGTTTGGACGACACACAGGTTTGGATTTCCAACATGATGAGGACTCGGTACAGAAATGATATGACGTGGTCCCACACACGTTAGAACAGAAACTCTTTAAACTGTTCCAGTCTCATAAATATGTCATTTATAATAAAATATCAAATCCAATTCATCAAAATCCAAGAGGGGGAGAAACACACTGACACTGGTGATGTGTGTTATCCTAAAATACACTTTTACATGGTTTTCAACAAAAACGTCCATCTGTGTCTAACTGAGCCCCAAAATGTGACAAAGTGCCTCCTCCTCTCTTTTTTGTTTGCTCCCACTTTCAGAAAATGCTCCAAAATCCCAATCAGATTTGTGTCCCTGTATGATGTCACTGTGGGCGGTGCCTGCTCCCCTGAGCAGGGAGCTGACCAATCAGAGCAGGCTGGGCTTTTAAAGGGGGACAGGAGCTAAAACAGAGTGTTTCAGACAGAAGGTAAATAAAGCAGCTGCAAAAATGGCCAGTATAAGAAAAAAATAATGTTTTATGAAAATTACAGCCTGTAAACCTATTTTATTAGAACCCCCAAATATAGATATGAACCCAAAATGAGCAGAATGTGTCTCCTTTAATATTTTTTTTCTCTTAAGGACACAAAATCAGTTGAGTTTTTTTATGTTGCAGTTTGTAAAGTCGACCCACACTTTGAGGTAAAAAGCCTGAACGGGAAACTCTCCACAGATTCTGATGTTTATTTTTCAAATCTAAAATAAAAGATCTTTTTATCACCAGAAACAGAAAGAAGAATCACTAACTTGTTTTACGTCACATGATTTCTCAGTAAATAACATTTGGGACATGCTGGAAGTCAGACATTGTTTTGAGTTTCATGTATGAATGTGAGGAAGGTTACAGTCTCATCATCATCATCATCATCATCATCATCATCATCACTCCACCCACGTCTGTTCTCAGCTCTTCACTGGAAGTCATCATCATCATTTATTCACTGAATCTGAATCTGTTTGAAGCCACAAAACATCAAACATTTTTGTGCACTTGTTTGTTTGTTTTCCTGTTTTCTCTGCACATGAAAGCAGGAGGATGGAAACAGGAAGTACCATCACAAAGTTATGTTAAAAAATATAAACTATAAAATACTTTAGTATCTGCGAGATATTGTTTTATATTTTAACAGTATTTATATAGTGTGAACTGTATGACCTTTACAATAAATATAAGCAGCATGTTGTTTTGTGTTACAGTGAGGTTGTTTGCAGGTTGGTGTTGTTGTTGTGTGTCTGGTTCAGACCTGATCCTCATGTCAGATCCAGCAGTCAGCAGCAGAGGGTTCCCGTCAGCAGGACTGCAGTAGATCCCATGAACACTGTGAGGAGATGGCTGCAAAAACACACACAGACACACACAGACACAAGTGTGCTCAGCTCTCCTTGTTGGGACACTGCATTAAGTTTCATTCACTGTGGAGCCTGACCCAAACTCTAACCCTGATGCCGGTGCAACACAAACTGTTTGTGTGACTTATTCTGCAGATACAGACATTAAAACAGCAGAGAAAGGTTTCACCGTCTACATTTACCGACACACATACCCTCTAGATCAGTGTTTCCAAACCCTGGTCCTCAGGGACCTGCTGTCCTGCATGTTTTACATGTTTCTCTGCTCCGACTCTCCTCATTCAAATGATCAGGTTGGTATCAGGCTCCTGCAGAGGCTTGATGACGAGCTGATCATTTGAATCAGGTGTGTTGGAGCAGGGGAACTTCTAAAACATGAGGACCAGGGTTTGGAAACACTGCTGCTGTGTTCCTCACACGGGCGCTCTAACTTCTTAATATGTGTGTCAAAATGAAAAACAACAGATTCTGCGGTGCTCATGCAGCCAGCGTGGCCCGGGTGTAACCTTAAGCAAGAACGTGTGCTCATACACACACACACTCTCACACACATTCTCACACACACCTACCTGCATCTCAGACAGTGGAGGTGCAGAGCTCGCCCACAGGGTGAATTTACGATCCCCCGTCTCCATGTCCCACATTGAAACTTCATTATTCCCCTGAACAGCTGCACACAGACAGACAGACAGACAGTCAGAGGGACGGACAGACAGAGGGACAGACAGACAGAGGGACAGACAGACAGAGGGACAGACAGACAGACAGACAGACAGACATAGGGACGGACAGACAGACAGAGGGACAGACAGACAGAGGGACAGACAGACAGACAGACAGACAGACAGACATAGGGACGGACAGACAGAGGGACAGACAGACAGACAGAGGGACAGACAGACAGAGGGACAGACAGCTGACAGAGGGACAGACAGACAGACAGACATAGGGACGGACAGACAGACAGAGGGACAGACAGAGGGACAGACAGACAGACAGACAGACAGACATAGGGACGGACAGACAGACAGAGGGACAGACAGACAGACAGAGGGACAGACAGACAGAGGGACAGACAGACAGACAGAGGGACAGGACAGACATAGGGAGGGACGGACAGACAGACAGAGGGACAGACAGACAGACAGAGGGACAGACAGACAGACAGAGGGACAGACAGACAGAGGGACAGACAGACAGACAGACAGACAGACATAGGGACGGACAGACAGAGGGACAGACAGACAGACAGAGGACAGACAGACAGACAGACAGACATAGGGACGGACAGACAGACAGAGGGACAGACAGACAGACAGAGGGACAGACAGACAGACAGACAGACAGACAGAGGGACAGACAGACAGACAGAGGGACAGGCAGAGGACAGACATAGGG
>JAJHUR010100680.1:883-13689 GCA_027495735.1 Lutjanus campechanus | reverse complement strand
GGAGTTTAGCATTATTTCAAATCTCAAAAGTCTAGTGAAGGTTGTTGCCTTTAAACTATTATTCTCGTGTTTTATTTTGGTTTATTTTTTTCCACAGTATGATACAGTTTGGAGAAGCAGCAGGAGTACCAACGCAGGAAGGTAAGTAATGCACTGCTGTGGACAGTCAGCAGCAACACACGTTTTACACATCTCAAAAAAAATCTATATTAATTTAAGGGTACGCTACATTTAGAATATTTTCCCAGCTTTACCTTTCTGTCAGAAAGACTTTTCTGATGGGAAACATAAACCAAATATCACTCTGTCCAAACCTGTCATGGGAAAACATTCACTTAGTTTCACCTCACATGACATGGCGTCTTCATCATAAAATAATTAATTTGCAGAAACAAACAAAAGAATGGTGCCAACTCTGCGCCCCACGTTGTTGAGCCAACTTAAATAACTGCAGGGGAAACTCTGTCACCGTGACAACCCTGAGCAGTAAATATCATCTCTGAATGAAACAATCAGTCAATGTTACATGAAAATAAGCTTGATGACATGACGACAGTAGCTGCTGATGGAATATTCGCCCAATCAGAACTCCCAGTCCGCTGGGGAGTCAAACCAGTAACCAACCAGCTCCTCTAACCTGCGGGAATCTTCCATACGTCACCTCTATAAATCACTGATCTCTGTCGTGTCTCAGAGGAACGTCAGCTCAGTTAGTGTGCGAGTTAAAAGCTAAACTCCCTCCAGTGAACTTGTTGTAACTCGCAGCGTCAGAAGAGATAAACATCCAGAGCAGCGAGCGTCTCCTCGAGGCTCCGGGCTCCATTCTTCCTGATTGTCAGCTGCTGATAAAGACGACCATGAAGGAGCTTTAAATGCACAACGGCTGCTGCTGCACACAGAGGTGGTGGTGGTGGTGGTGGTGGTGACAGTGAGCCCTCATGTTTACAGGGAGAACGTCATTATTCTACTGTCTTACACCACATCAGTTAGTTTAGTTTTAGAGACAAACTTCCTCAGAGTTCAGGACGGACTGGAACCAGCTGTTGCTAAATTCATCGCTAAGTTTGTGTCTTTATCTTGTCAGTTGAAAAATGTGAACATGTGAAAACAGCTGGTGATTTCACACGTTTGCTCCTATTTTTCAACTAGTGATCAATTTGACAATAATTCTTCCACTAATCAAATAGTTGTTCGATCTATAAAATGATGGTAAAAGGCTGCAGACTCTTTGCTTTAAAGGTTTAAGTGTTTGTGAAGCATTTAAACAGCAATAGAGAAAAACACACACACACACCTCAGCCTGTGAAGCAGGCATGAAGCTTCCTGTGTTAACAACAAACACCCTCACTCGCTTACAAAACAGGAAGTGACCTCACCAGGGTCGTGTGGTGGACGGTCAGCGGGTTGTTTTCAAGGTGCCACCTCTGACCTCTGGGAGTTTTTCTTCAACTAAAACCTGAATCAGCATCTCGCAGACGCAAATCAGGAGAAAAACAGGGTTACATAAGATTGAGATGTTCTCACACACGTTACTGATGTCGATGCAGACAGGAGAACATCAAGTTCCTCCTGTAGTGGAATAAAGATTTTATTCTGCAGACTCTTATTGTGACGGTCCACAGTCTGAGATGCAGACAATTCATTTTATTACTCAGCTTTGTTTAATACTCTACTCTGATTGGTCAATTACAGCATTCTGTGGTCTGTTATATCTGTATAACAGACTGCTGTTATGAAGATGAGACCGTTGCTATGGAAACAGTTCTGATCATAGACTGAGGGAGCAATAAAATCATCATTAAATCATTTTAAAATTTATATTTTATGTCAAATTATTGTTTTTTCTGTATATAACCATGTGACAGGCAGGTACAGTACAGTGAGCAGGTCAATATTGGAAAAAAAATAAAATAAAATCAATAATTTGGGTTGAAGTATTTTTTTCTGTTTCCTATTTCATAAACTGACAAGATTGTGACAGGGTTAATTAATCGATTCATCATTTTACTCCTCTCTGTCTTTGGGTTGTGGACAAGACATTTGAGGACGTCGTCCTGAACTTTGTGAAACACTGATTGACATTTTTCACCATCTTCTTACATATTATAGATCAATCAAGAAGATAATCAATCGATTCATCGACTATGAAAATAATCTGTCACTTGCAGCCCTAATGACATCATGATATATGCAGGGCTGCAACTAATGATTGTTTTGATAGTCGATTAATCTGTCAATAATTTTCTAAATTAATCATTTAATAGTTTAATTGTTTTAAAATGTCAGAATAAGGTGAAAAATATCAGTGTTTCCCAAAGCAGAAGAAGACGTCCACAACTCAAAAATATTAAAAGTTTGACTTTTTTACTTAAAAAATTACTGAAATCTATTAAGAGATTATCAAAATATTTGGGGATTAATATTATAGTCAGCTTCAGCCATATGTACTCAAAGACTACTGAAGTTTGATAACCACAGAGACCAGTGTCCCCAGTCAGGTGTGTTGTTTGATATTAAAAGACGTCTCACAGGAGATAAAGTGATGTTGGTGTATGATGAGACTATGACTTTACTGATGGAAGTCGTTTCCATGACAGCAGGTGTCATGACACTCTGAGTTTTCTGTGTTTTAGATGAGTTGTTGAAGTGAACATGTGAGCAGCCGTGTGGACTGTGTGGCCCTCTGATCGTACAAAGACTCACACTGTACAAACTGTCAGACACAGAGCAGGAATGTGGAGGCCGAGCAGCTGAGACACAAGAATGTTTCCTGCCCACTCATTAACACTGAGCTCTGTCATCTGACAACACCGCGGCAGGACGGCGAGGACGGAGGGAGGGAGGACGAGGAAGGAAGGAAGAGAGGAAGGGAGGAAGGGAGAGGAAATGAAAGAAAGAAAAAAAGGATACAGCTCACAGAAAACTTTCTGTTTAAGTTACAAACACTGAAGCTAAAAGTGAATCGTTTTCCTTTGACCTGTTTGTCGTCTAACGTTTACATTCTGACTTTTTCTTTTTCTTTCTGCGACTTGTAATTTTTTAAACTATTGTGATTATTATGTGCTTTGATTATTTTGGTTTCTACAATAAGATTTTTAGACAATATTTGTTTATTTCTATTTTACAGTGTGATTGAAAGCAGTTAGGTTTTATTGTTTTATAATAATTGTTCTTGTCTTTTCTGTTGCATTTTATTCAGTTCACTCCAAAATGAAAAATACATATTTTTCCTCTCACTCACTGGCTGTTTATTTTATCCATCGATAGTTTCAGTGTGATATCGGCCGTAGAGATCGAAGATCGTTTTGTGCACAGTTACGTTCAGGAACGTTACGACCGGCAGGTTTAATTTCAGTCCACACGAGGACTCTGGTTGTTTGAGCTCAGGGAAACTGAGGACTTCAGGGATGGACTTTTTATTAAAATGTCTACTTATTCTGACTTCTTTTGGCTGAATGAGTATTAGAAACTTATGGAAGCACATTTCCACCACTGAAACAAAACATATCCCTGAAGTAAGTCATCATTATGAGATACAAAGTCAAAATTGTTCATAAAGGGGACTGTAAACATTGCAACTGTATTTGGTGTTTTATAATCTCATGAGTGTTTGGCACGAAAATACAAGGAAATCAATCAATCAATCAATCAATCAACCTAGAGATGACTATACTGACGTGTGATTCCAGTGAATAACATGCTGTCTTCACTTAAAGATTGTTTCTACAGAGGACTGACAGAGAGCTGATGATTATGATGCCACAGCGAAGTTGACCTTTGACCTTATTTAATAAAAACTGTCATCACCTCGTCAGTTTGTCCTGTTAAATATTTGTGTGAAATAATTAGTGCATGACTTTTTGAGTTAAGGCCAAAAACTGTCTTTTATGAGGTCACAGTGACCTTTGACCTCCAAATTCTGATGAGTTCATCTTTGATCTTTGAGTTCATGTGAACTTTTGTGCCGAACGTGAAGAAATTCTGTCGAGGCGTTCTCGAGAGCTCCTCTAGTCGTTACAATATTAATGATTAAACATGAAATATTCTGTTAAATGTGCAGACATGGTAACAATGCAATGATTGGAATGATTTCTTTCACACACGTCCAGCTCTTTGCTTCATGTTTAGTAGCCACAGTGGTCCAACTCCTGCCCTTTAGAAATGAAATAAAACATTAACCTTCAGGGTCAGAAGGTATGAGGCTCTGTTTCATGCAGTAAATCTCATTTATTTGACGGGTGTGGTTATTGTTTAGACCAACACCAACTAACTAAAGAGATCATGAGAGGAAATGCGTCAAGATCTTGGTGGCTTACCACCTCAACCAACTATTTCCTGTGGTAAAACAGGATTAAACGCTTCGGTTCAGCAGTGCAACAGTAACTGTTCTCAGAGCATATTTCTGACTAGAATAAAGTCTGCGCTGCACACAACTAAAGTACGAATCATACACAAACAGGTTTGTATTGAAACTAAGTGAGGCTGCTGACTCGAACTCACGTCAGCCACTCGGTGCATCCTGATTGGCTGAGGATGCAGAGTGTTTCTGGTCCTTATGGTTCAAATCTAAATTCTGCAGAGTCAGGTCATCTGGTCGTGTCTGCCCGAAGATCTCTAAAGTAACTATATACTCTGAGTGTGTGTGTGTGTGTGTGTGTGTGTGTGTGTGTGTGTGTGTGTTGCAGCTGCATCCTCTGGTTGTGCAGGAAAAGGCAGAACTCCTCCCTGCAGTACAGTAATGACAGGCTTTGCACCACACACACACACACACACACACACACACACACAATAAGTACTCACATGTGTAACTTTACAAGCACATATGAATGAAAACATGTAAACTTTAAAATCCTCAACAACTCATGTGATTTATGACATTGATCATTTATCTGAAGGGCTGAGTTCCAAACCAAATTACATCTGTTCAACCAAATACTGATTCACGTCAAATCGGAGCCAAATGTTGATACCTGAGATCAAACTCCCCAACCCACTGTGCAGCGTGTATAAGCTCTATACGACCCTGAAGGGCTTTTCACGCTGCAGTTAGCACCAGGCTAAGAGAGCTGTTAGCCAAGGGCTAGCCGGCCCTGCTCCGGAGCAGGGTTAGCCCCAGATTTCAGGGGTTAGCCCCTGAAAATAGACTGAACCCAGGGCTAAAAGCTGCTGGTGTGAAACAGAGCTAAAAGATTAGAAGATAATCAGCCAGGTTAACAGAAAACACCTGTGTGGGTGGACAGAGGCTTTAACTGAGAGCTGGAAGAAGGGCAGTTTGAATCATATAGCCCCGGGCTTATAACCCAGGGTTAACAATGAGTGTGTGTGAAAAGGGGCTAAGTTACCCCAGAGTTAACTCTTAGCCCAGGGCTAAAGATATGTAGCATGAAAAGCCCTTAAAAGTGATTCCATCCGGACTTATTAGCTTTTTGAGGAAAGTTTGAAGGAAATGGGCATACGTTATGTAAAATCTAATGTGATCATTTCCTTTTTGGGTCAGGGGCAAAAAAATACATGACTGAAAGAAAACTGATGAATATTAGTTTATGCTAGAGAGACAGATTATTCTGTATTCTTTCCTGAGAATTAAAAGTTAAATGAATGCTCCTTCTGTGTTTCCTGCGTTCTGCTGACTTTTAAAGAATGAAAATAACAAAACGGCACAGCAAAAGTACAGTCACAGTGAAACACATTTTTTGGTGTTGAAATCCTCCCTGTTTTTGAAGTCTCAAGATTGGCAAGTTTGCCTGAGAGCGACGTCACCCTGCAGCCTTTTCAGGCCTCAGTGAATCAGGGCAATGGTGAGCCGCAAGCAGTGTGCTATAACTTTTTAAAACCCTACATGGACAACACTCACTGCAATATTTTTAATGTAAAATGCAAACTTTATGAGGGCAACACGTCTAACCTGAGAAAACACCTGGTCAACCACCAAATATATCCATCTGTCTATATATCTGGGGAGTGTAGAGGCCACCTGAAAGCCAAGTTCTTCACAGCAGCTGCAGCGAACGTTAGCACACCTGCAGGCAGCGCTAAGGAAGTTGAACCCTCAATTCATCAAATTCACACAGTGCCCATTTTCCTCTGATGCTCAGGGTGAGACGTTCACATGTTGTACTGCTAAGTTAAGTTCCAGGTTGTGAGTCGAATGGGCTAATCACAGGGAATCTCAAATGAAAAGATAAGCTACTATGAGACAGTTAACATGAGCAAACAACCACCTCATAGCTACCACGCCCATTTGAAAGTACGGGATGTGATTGGAAGGAGTAAAAGAATTCTGAAATATCAACACACGACTCATAACATTACTGACTTAACCAGAACTGTTCGGTCGGGTGAGGAGGCTGCAGGACAGTTACTGTTAACGTTAGCCTAGCAGGGTCTCCCCCGGGCGACTGGTTTGGGGAGGCGGTTGGGTCACGGAGGAGGGGGTTGAGTTGATACTGGGGAGCTCCAAGAGGGAGGGAGATTGTTGATCACTGCAGGACTCATCAGTTGGATTTCAGCTCTTTACTGCTGATCTGTGACCTGTTAGATTAATTAGGAGCAAAATCCCGGCACGACATAGAGCTTCTCTCCCCGCTGTCCGGCATCACCTGCCCTGCACACTCCGCGCTCCTTCACGCTGTGAATTAAGGATTTATTTCAACTAAAACAGAGTTGGTGATTGATGGAACAGTGAAAAGACGAAGTGAGGACGGGATGCATGGGACAGACGGCACAAAGCGTGTTTACCGCTGATCATGTGTGCCCTGCGCGCTCCGCGGTGCGCTCTGGTGAAGCGTCTGACAGCGCTCTTTAAGCTGACAGTTTATATAAAACTATATTTAACTAATTGAAACGTTCTCTCTGTGCATTTTTGCAAGTTTCTAACTGTTTTATCTTCTTTTTGTAAAACACACTGTGTGCACTCAAACTCAACTGGAACAACTGCAGCCTACTGAGGGCTAACTGATTCAAATCTTTAACTTTCAAAGGCTGAACCACACAGCAACAGGGTGCTAGTGTGTGTGTGTGTGTGTGTGTGTGAGAGAGGAGAGAGAGGAGAGAGAGAGAGAGAGAGAGAGAGAGACAGAGAGAGAGAGACAGAGAGAGACAGAGAGAGAGAGGAAAGGGTTTTGTTGGCAGTGTCACCACCACTTGCTGACTAAAAAGGAAACTGGCGTCTCTCAGACGGGTGGAGTCGGTCCAGGATGCTGAAGGTGCTGCTGGGAGGAAAAACTTGCAGCCTCAGATTCAGTTTGTGCTGATGATGAGGATGATGATGAGGATGATGATGATGTGCTTTGTTTCAGTAGCTGCAGCTGTCAGCAATCAGCTCTAATATCACACTGAAACACGAACACTACAACAACACTGACACAGTCACAGCTGTGACTGTTGTCGAGGAATCACTGACAACTTTATTACTGCTGCTTTATTAACGGACATTAATGTGTAATGTGTACGTGTTTGTTCATGTGAGTAATTCAGGCCTGTGTGGCTAAAAATAACAATCTTTTGTGGAGGTCTGATAACAGTTTCATGGTGAGAAAAATGCCGTTGACTGTCTTTGCCTGATTTTTTTATTTTTGTTATTTCTACGGTGGCCTTGTGGGGCCACATGAAACCTTTCAATGGGCCGCAGTTTTGAGTCATTATTTATTTTGCCTTTCTGGTTGTTTTTCATCCCCTATACAAAGAGATATGCAGTTTTTTATCCATTTAATGTCTACTCAATTTATTTTCCCAAATGACAAACATTTGCAATAATCAAATTCAATTTTGATTTTTTCAGGGAGCGCTACTCTGTGCTGCTCTGCATGTAGCCAACAATTACATGTATTTCACCTGGAACAAAATAAATAAATTAAGTGTAATAACTGTACAATTATTCTCTGGAGACTGGCATGTGTGCTGAGTCAGCTTAAGAGAGAAAGAAAGAACAGATGAGGTAAGAACAGACAGAAAGACAAAAAAGTGAGGGATGACAGGAGCTGAAAGTCGCCATGACGACCATGTGGGACTTTCTGCATGGATGCAAAGTCTGTGCAAACACGCATGTGTGTGATCCTGTATGCATCAACGGCTGCACAGACGACCGTGTGTGTGTGTGTGTTTCATGCATATCTTGGGGCAGAAAAAATGCATATTTGCAGATCGTCCAAGTGTTTTCAGATCTAAACATAGCTGCAGTGCGTGCGTGCGTGCGTGCGTGCGTGCGTGCGTGCGTGCGTGCGTGCGTGCGTGCGTGCGAGATGGTGAGGTTGCAGCAGATGGACGTGGGTCGAAAAATAGGTCACAGAATTCCTGTGGGATGACCAGCCATTCCTACACACACACACATAAAACAAAATAAAAACATATATGTGCTTTATAAGTCCTGTTTATGGGAGACAAACACACACACTGACCACAGATCGTTTCCTGTGTTTCTGGAATGTTCCTCGTCCAGCAGATTTATTTGACCTCAGAAAATGATCTCGGGTCCACTTTGTGTTTCTACAGACAAGATCTCTGCTGAGAACAGAACAGCTGATGTTTCCACGGTGACCGACAGTCAAGTTCACACAGTACAGAAGATTTCTGAACAAACATCGAGCCTCATGAAAGAACATTTTCATAATATTCTTATCTGAACTTTCTCTGACTTTTTCTCGTACTCTGGTCTCACGCTGATGAGCCACAACAGATTTAACAAACACTGGAAACTTCAGACACCTGCAGAAATGATCCACCTGAGTGTATCTGAGAGCACGTGTATGAGACTGTTACATTAGAACAATTAACACCACAATAACACAGTTAATGGCTGAAAGTAAAAAGGGTTGGGTTTTTTCCTCCTAATTTAAAGCCTTATTGAATATTTAATTTTGGACATTTTTTTATTTAATCTTGGACAACTGCAAATAAAAACCGAAGTAAATTCATTCATTGATGTGCAGCTAGAACTGTTTAAAATCAACTTAAAGTGAGAAAAAGATGCATCTTATTAATTATTAATGACACATCGAGTTAGTTCTGAACATTTTCAGCTAACTGTGAAGGAAAATGCACGAAAAGTGCGACCCTACCCTGAACCTGATTCTTAAAAATCAGAATTCATTTGTAGGTTTCACTCCTGTTGCTCCCTCCCCTCCCCTCCCTCCCCTCCTCTCTCTCAGATGCCCCCCCTCCCCGTCTGCTTTCTCTCGCTCCATTTGTGTCTGAATATCTCAGTTTTGTTCTCCAGAAGAACCGTCACGAACTGAGTGTTACATAACACAGAAAGCGAGTACTTCCAGTGAACATCCACCCACATCCACTCGCTCTGCCTCGCTGTGGGAAACAGCCGAGCCTCGTGTGGAGAACGACACACTGACACAGACGCAGAGGAGGAGGAGGAGTGTTTCTCTCCCTTTAAGGACACAACAGACATAAAGAAAACAGTGTGTGTGTTTGTTTTGTTGTCTGATAATTTACTCAGGACAGGAGGAGGAGGAGAACATCGTCTCGTCCTCCTGCTGCAGCTCCATCACTCGCCCCACTTTACTGCCTCCTGAAGGAAAAGTAGGACAGCAGGAGAAGAACACCCAGAAAGATCAGTCAGCTGCTGCATCATCCACACACACACACACACACACACACACACACACACACACACACTGATAGCTGTTACAGCAATAATCTGATACTGTACATGTTGTCATTTTAATGTCTGGAAAGTGCAGCGAGATAGAAAAAGGAATTAGCAACAGTGATGGAGCAGAGAACACACACACACACACACACACACACACACACACAGTATATAGGTTAGCAGAGCTGGGACGACCTCAGTAAGTCGACAGTATTATAGATCAAAGCATTTATGTTTGGTGGAGCAAACCGTGCAGGACTGAGGGACAGAAGCTGCTGTCTCTAGCAAAAGTTTTATTTTTCTGTTAATTGAAACCGTTTGTGCTTCATAAACTAGAATTTAGGGATGTGCATCTCACTGATTGCAACCGATTTGATATGCATCTCGATACATGTTCAACGATATGATATATATTATATAATTAATGAGTCCAATGGTCCCAATTGAAGAGAGCATCTGTGGCCACCTAGAGAAAGTGTGTTTGTGTTGTTGTGTGTGTGTTATGGGCCCTTTAAGTAGCTACGGGCAAAGGGAAAACCCCTTTCATTTTCAAGGCATCCTTAGATGAACATTTAAGGGAAACCTTTTATGCAACCAGGCACTGAAAATGTGAAGTGTGGTAAAATGTACGCTGCCATTAAATGCTGAAGGAAGAGGAACGTCTGTCTTTGACGTGACACAACAACAACACGACAAGAAGATTTCCACCAGCTCACCCTCATGTTTTCAGTCTGAACAGCCATAAAGAACCACATTCTGAACAACTGATTAAATACAGAAACACAACAGTTGACAACAGCTGGACTGTGATTAGAGTCGGCGCAAATAAACACGAGAAAAAATGCTAACTGTGGATGAGATGGTGAGAGATACGAGAACAACAAGAACAGTCTTAACGGAGAACCTCCTCAGAGCGAGGTGAACTCCAGCTGAACTGTGGCTCTGACCTGATGGACTGGATTATTAAATAACTCACGGCACAACAATTTTTCCATTTGCTCATCATTTAGACAGTTTTTTTAAATCAGATTCTCTCCACAGGGTTTCTGCAGGACTCAACAAGTTCGATTTAAGACCTTTTTAAGACCTTTTAAAGACCTTTTTAAGACCCTTTTAAGACCTTTTTAAGACCTTTTTAAGACCCTTTTAAGACCTTTTTAAGACCTTTTTAAGAGCACTATGACCACAGTTTCATGACCAAACTGTTAAAAAAGTACACACAGTTTGCATAAGCTGACACTGGCTCAGTGTTGCTTTCATTTCACTTGATAACTGACTGAGTCTGTGTTTAATATTTCAGTGTTTTTTGGGCTTTATATTATTTGTAACTTGGCTCTTTGGAAATAAAAAGTGTTTTGAGGTAAAACTCCCAGTAACAGCCAACATAAACATGGCCAAACATAGGAAACGCCTGAGTATATCTTTATAAACTGCATCATAAATGGTGCATTTTAGTGTATTTTCATCAAATTTGCAGTTACAGTTGCAGTCAAGAAGCAGAACAGAACATTCAGTTGCATAATTATCCAGCAGGACTTTGTTATAATGGTGATAATGCCTTTGAAATTGAGATATTTTTTACTAACAAGGACAAAAATAAAGTCATTTTTTCCTTTATTGCATCTTTATCTGACTCTGGGATGGTGAACAGGAACAGGTTGAGTTATTTTTCTCAGCTTCTTTTCTATCAGAGGAGCACAGAGGCCTTTAATTTGGCGGGTTTGGACGTGTTATTTTAGGTGTTTTTGCAGAAAATAAGGTTGGGTCTGATCTGATTAAAAGTGACTGTAGTTAATACAACTTTACAATAATCCACCTGTCAAAATCGTATTAATGACATTTTAAGGTCTAAAATTGAGATTATTGGATTTTAGACATTTTAAAGGAGCCTGTCTCCAGCTGACAACTGTCCTAAATAAACATGCTCATAATAATCTTAATGAAAATAACAGACTGTTTCCCTAAATAACTGGAGCAAAACAGTAAATAAATGAGTCAGCATGTTAATAAATGAACAGGGAAGTGGACTGAATCTTTTCTGCTCCGTCATGGTTTTACAGTCTCTAACATTTGACCTGCTGCTGTTTGATTCCTGTAACGCTGCTGATCGTGAAAGTGAAACTGTTGTGCCGTCGTTCTCATTATGACAGATCACTGTGGGTCAAAGGTTCACAAGAAGCACATCACAGACATTAAACATCGATTACTCAGCATGAGCTCTTACAGAGACATCACCACAAACAATCAGTGGATTATTTTCACGTTTAACACAATACTTGTTTTTGCTGTGTTTTTTCTGTAAAATAAAGTTTTCTAATGTAAACACAAAGTGTGTGTGTGTGTGTGTGTGTGTGTGTGTGTGATGACAGCAGCAGGTTGTGTGTACGAGTAAAGGTCAGAAGTGTCAATCAGGAGAACAGAAACAACAGAGGAACTTAATGTTCTGTGTGTGTGTCCATGTTGTGACTTAATTAACTTTGAAAGGTCATCAGCTGTCTGTCCCACAGACTGCTGAGGAAAACACTGCACCCGTCCACAGGAACTGGTTTTAACATGTGAAGCACAGAACTGGTGCAACAGAACCATGTCTGACAGAGGACAGAACACGTGTTCGCCTGGACAGAGACTTTATAAACCTGCATGTGCAGCCTGACAACAGGTAATAAAACATCATTAAATTAATGATGAGAGACTTTATGTGTAAATTTACAATTATATTATCATTTGAAATGCAGTCACACAAGATAATGTCGACGTAATTATGAAGTGTAATTTATTTTCCAAACTCAAAATGTCTTCAAATTACTGAAATATTTAATCATTAGTGAAAACTTCAGTTTGGATGACTGACGTCACACGACTACGACCTCATGAAGTCTGTTTGTATCTGAAAGAAAATTCAAAATCCGAGAAAACTGGTGAATGTCACAAGTTCTCGTAAATCACTCGTACACACGAACAAATCTGTTCGTACGAGCGGTTCATGAGGAAAAATGTTTTTACCAACAACTGTGACGTCACAGAAACTAATTAAATAAATAGAAGTCCTCTATTTCATCTGGCACTCACACAAAAACAAAGGCTGTGTGTGTGTGTGTGTGTGTGTGTGTGTGTGTGTGTGTGTGTGTGTGTGTGTGTGTGTGTGGCCACTGGAGGGGTTGGCCTGCTCACAGAACACCACCCACTCCCATCACACACACACAGA
>JAJHUR010100678.1:0-14081 GCA_027495735.1 Lutjanus campechanus | reverse complement strand
TGTAGTTCTTCCTTATATCCAGTGACATCACTGGATGCAGGAAGAACAACAGATTTTACGGGAGAAAAACTCAAAAGCCCAGTTTAATTGTTCAATATAGCAGCACTGAGGAATTTATTTCTTCAACTGACCACTTTAACCATCAATACTTACTGGACATCCACAACCTTTTCTTTAACTCCCTTCATTTTAACACAAATATCTGTACTTTCTACTACTTGCCTTTTCCAAACAGGCTTGTTACTCCAGTTTATTTATTATTTTTATTTTGTATCATTGCATGTCACCTTCCAAAGATCAAGACGGATTAAGTGTATAGGACAATAACACAGAGAAAAGATGATTCCTTGATGTATCCGTCAGTGCATATCACACATGCGACAGATATAACAGGACGAAACAGACAAGAGAGGGAGACTCGACTGTGGAGAAAAGAGGTTCAGTCAGCTTTGAACAGAAACAGCCAGTAGAAATGTCCCTCAGAAGGCTACTTTTTAGTTTTATACTTTGAGTACATTTAATAGCCTCTACCTTTTCACTTTAACTTATGTAAAGAAGTTGGGTCTGTATTTACTTTTTTTACACAAGTATCTGTATGGCTGCTTGAGTCACCACTGCCGCCACTGCATATAATAAAGAGAAATGAAAGCTTTGAATCTATTTTTCCTGTCCTTCCCTGTTTTGCCTCGTGAACCAAGAGAAAAGCCGCATTGACTTGTTTCTAAACCTGCTAATAATAATCTTCACCTTGCCCGCAAGTTATAAAACTCAACCACAAAACCAAACACATGCTCCGTGCCACTTTTATAAATGGACAATTGAAACCAGGGGCTACTGAAAATATCAGGGTGTTGCGATTGTTTCACAGAGAATCAACAGGAAATCATCCACTTTGAAAGAAGAATGGCCAAAATGTCAAACTGTTGCTTTACTTATACACTCAGCACTGTGGGAACTAACATAAAGTAACCCTGACCAACAGCTCTGGTGAAGGAATACAGTAATCCAGTTGAAAAAAACAGCAACACAGTGTTTAATCCTTGTGGCTGAATGCCATTGCAAGCCTCTTAGCTCGCAGAGAATGCAACAGTTTACTCATACAGCCTTGAGAAAGTGTTTCTTCTCAGCTCCTGTCACAGCATGTAGAAGAGAACTATGGTATAGGGAATTCTAAACACAGAGAAAGATGATTTTAAGTCTACAAAGTGCCTGAACTTTGTCCAATAACCAAACAAGAAAAACAGCCTTGCTCAGCACACATAGTAGCCCCAAGCTTAGCCTAATAGTAGTTTCTTAATCCACACATGAGCTTCAGGTCCCAGAAGCCCCTGAGTCCACAGCAGCAGCAGAGGCCTAATCCTACCTGGCCTTGGCCCGTGCGATGGTTCTGCCCGAGAGCAGCAGCAGGACCGCTGAGCCACTTCTCCCCCACGGCATCCTGCTGTTGTCCCCCCAAAACTGCCGCGAGCTGTAGGAAACAGCAGCTGCCTGCCCCTGGCAAGCTGTTTCCTTGTAATCTCTTCAGCACACAAACACATCAGAACAAGGACAGTCTCACTGCACTAGTAGGCACGTCACTACATCACATCCTGGGGCAGGAAAGGAGCTCTGCATGGAGGGGGGGCCGAGGAGGGAGAGGAGTCGAGTGGTTGAATAGCTGACCGGGGCCAGGACACAGACAAGTAGAAGAGAGGCTGTCTGAACGGCCGTAGCTGAATGGATTGGGCAGAGGACACAACAGCTGCATGCCTGACTGACTGTCTGTCTGGCTGTTTGGATAAAGTTATACTGAGGCTTCATCATTTCCACCAGTGGGACAAAGAAAAGTAGAAAACATCCATTGTATTAGTGACAAAATGCTCACTTACTCATTTACTGATTCACTCAAACTCACAGATGTTCTCTTTAACTTGACCTCTGGTCTTCTGCCTTTATGGTTTTCATCACTAACTGAAGGCCATGATCCAATTTACTGTCATTTATTTACAGCAGGATTGAATGTCAATGAATAGCAGCAAAGTCTCAGACAGAAACAGTGGCTCTTGGACTTTGGATCAGACCTTTAAGAAGGAGGAACACCAGGCAGAGTAGGGAGCAAACAACCTACAATCAAACCCTGTTACATCTGTCTCCTGTTACATCTATTGGACATGAACTGGTTTGACATGGTTTAGGACCTCACTGCAAACCGTTCCCAGAGCTAAAACATGGTAAAAATGTAAAGCTCTTTTTACACAGAGATGCCGCAATATCACAGCAACGAGGCCTTTAAGCTGGCTTTGTGTATTTACACTGAATCAAGCAGCAACAGCATAAAGCCGCCCCAGTGGGTCCTTATATACAGCATGCTGGCATCACAGAATCAAAAGAGCCATGACATTACAAAAACAGCACTCCAGTCAAAAAGTGATTCTGCTCGTCTGCTTGTTTATAATCACACACAGAGCTGATAACCTCATGGATCTATAACATAAAGCTTTTTATGTATTCCTGGATAAACAGACTGTCATTTCTTCTGTTACAGCAAAGTTAAATAGATCGTCTTGTATGATGATCTGTTATGAGGGATTGTTCTCCTGTTTCCTGTCTATGTGTGTCTGCTTATGTGCATGCAGCAAGTGTCCACTCATCTCTCTCTGCTTAAAACAGTTGACAAATACGTGGAATAAGTTTATAATTTAAAGAACAGACACAGCAGTGAACGTGTAACTCAACAAACAGCGTCTTGACCCACCATGCTGGCTTTTACACAGACGTCAGTCCTGCTCTGTTACTAACTGCCTTGGCGGATCAGAGGCGGAACAAAACTGACTCCCTTGATTCAGTGCACCATGCACCTCTATGTTTTATTACAAATGCAAATCCCTTAGTACTCACCACTGCATTCTTTATGCTTTGGTGGTTTGAACATCATTGACAACTTGAAGACAACAGCACTGCTATATTTCTTTTATTTATAAAATGATACTGTGTAAACTTCCAGCCTTCCTCTGTAGCCTCCTCTGTCTCAGCTCTAGTAGTTATGAGCTACGTTCCTCCAAGTAGCTGCTAAATCTGCATTTTTATGCACATAATCTACAAAAACTGTATGTTGTGGTGTATTTGTTGCTCTTACATATGTTGTGATTTTGTACAGTTGCTACTTTACTTTCCTCATGCAATGCAATTTTACACGATTGTATTATTTTTTGTATTCTTCTCTATAAATGCCTTTATATACCTTAAGTAAAACTTATTAAACTGCCTTTGTGCATGAAATGAGCTATACAAAGAAACTGTATTGTAAAAGGCATCATTTTGCCTTTTTTGGCTACACTTGAGAGATAGAGCAAATGCGTAAGGAAAAACACTTTTGACTTGGCATTTGAAAAGGGCACTTTTACACTAATGATGACAGAGCCAGAGAAGGTCACCCTCTCGTGTATCCCTCTTAGTGAAATTTGGAGACTCTAACTGTCCTTTAACTAGATTTTTGCAAAGTGTGGCAGTGCATAAAAGGTTACTTGGTGCTGAACTGAGTTACAGATGTTGGATTTATTACATTGTCATAATTTCAGCGGGATTTACTAAATTGGTCTCATTAGCAGAGAGCTTTGAGAACTTGGCACTGAGGATTAAACTTTCCACCACAGGAGTGTTGGGCAAGCCTAAGATTATAAGAAATCTATACAGTGTTTCTGGGAACATACTGTATGTGAGCTACTCAGTAGTGTAACTATGAATGTGACATTTTAGACTTTGCTCACAGCAGAAACTTTTTAAGGTGTATGTCTAGCCAGTGTTGATAGTAAATGTAGTTAACTGAAACATTCCTCAGTGTGTGCTATACTGACCAAGAATGCTGAGTTCTACTGCTGCAAAATCTTTTGTTCTTCCTGCATCCCGTGATGTCACAGTGATGTTGGTGTAAAGGAAAACTACAGGCTGTTTCAGCTTGAATTTCTAGTTTCCTTCCCAGCCAGGGGGCATGCTAGATGAGTGTTTTTGTCAACTAATTCCATGTTTTGGCCAACAAAGTAACAGCTATAGTGCAGGGTGGTAACACATGTGTCTGAGCGTCAGAAGCTTGTGAACAATGCATCCTGGTACATGCAATCACTCTGTGACCAGGAGAACTCAGCTTTCTTAATCAACATTGCACTGAGGAATTTATTCCTACAATTGACTACATTTGCTGTCAGCATTGACTGGATAACTACATAAAAAGTGGTGAATTTTCCCTTTAAAATCACTGCAACATTGAGAAAATCTGTTACCCTTATACTGGCCTATCCACTGAGGAAAAAACGTTTTAATTTATTTCATGTGAAAAAGAAATGTGGAGATACTTAATAAGTATCCTCAGTTAATTCTGAATAACACAAAAATTCATTCAAAGCTACTGCCAGGAGTTTTTGGTTATGAAACACTCTCAGTTTAATACTGATGCCTCTATATGATCTAGTTAACACATCCATGAGAGGATCGGCTATTTCTGCATAGTTGTTCTGAATGCCTGCCACTGGGTCGAATTCTCCTTGAAATCAGATGAAACCAGCCTGTGTTTACATTTTCACAGGCAAAGGTACAGTGACTAATAGGTTTGACAGTTACAAAGGAGCAGAAGGAGATTTTTATTTAGATAATTTTATTTTTGATGCTCTATTTTGTGGTTTTGACAGTGGAAAAACTACAGCTTTAGTCCACAGGGACCTCCAAAATCAACATAATATCAATGTTTCTTCAAGTAACTTTAACCTGTAGAATTGTGTTGCAGGTTTTTACTGATCCACAATGAATGGACTGGTTGCAAAGCAAACATTTTGACATGTCATACCAGAAAACTCACAAGTGTATTAATGATTGCTCCATTCCACTTAGGGGGGGTCCTTCTATTGTGCATGCTGGTTCACTATCACTCCTACTGAGACACCAAATGGAACTGAACCTTAATAATTGTTATTAAGTCCACCTGCGTTTTTCCTGGTCTGGCAAGTCAAAATGTCTGCTGTGCAGCCAGTTCATTCCAACTGTGAATGTGTTCATTAAGTCCACAAAAACTGATGCAAGACCATGGATGAGGGTGGCCAGGGTGCAAGCTACAGAGGGGCAGGGGCAACTTGGCTCCTCTTAATAAGACATGATTTGTGAAAATTTTGGATAGATTACTGACAATATGCTATTTTTGTCATGCATTTCTGTTTTACTGCATGTTCATCATCATAGCACATGCCTAAAATTAGGCTATTATTGATGTATGACTCATGCATGAGGATGAGTCATCACTGATTCATTGTAATAAAGATACCAACATGCATGCCACTTGTGCAATCAGAACTGAATTGTGGCAGTGAAAAATAATAAACTTCATTCACTTAACTCAGAGATCAGAGAAAAACAAACTGTTTTAGTCCCACTCAGCCTGTGCACTGAATCTCTCTTATTCATGTCAGCATACAAATATACTGTAATGTTTGGTTTTGATACCCAGGTGGAGGTGGATGTGGTCATTGAATGATTATTATTCTGTGTATCTTTAAAAACAAAAAACAAAACAAAAACTGAGCTCCCCTGAAAGCCATGCTATAGTTTACACACTGAGGGAAGCCTCTTGCTTTGACATATGTACTGGTCACTGTGATGTTAGAGATAAAAAGGACCTCAAGTAGCTATTTGCAGACACAGATTGAGCTGTGATTACAACCACATTACACTATGGCCATGTGATGCCTACCGCAGAGTTGAGCTCATTGTTGTCATCAACACAAATTTTATTTTGAAGGGTTTGTGCGATGCATTTGAGATCAGAGCTACATACACGACATGCCAGGAACACAGCCTCTGAATGCTCGACAAGTCAGGAACGCAGCTTCTGATTGGTGGCCATAATCAGAATTCTCCTGTATTTCTCCCCATTCATGACATTTTTTACACCTTTTTTCCTTTTCATCATCACAACTTGTTTCTGACAGTGTACAGCGAGCCTATAAGTCTACCATTTCCACCCAAACAACAATCAGACTTCCTGGAAAGAAAAATTTCCATTTCTTAAGGAAAATTTTAAAGGAAAGGGGCATGCATTTTCTAATATCTGTCAGAACAGTTTTCTTATAGGGGGTTGGCAAAAAATAAACGAATAAAAGAAAACTGAATACTAATTTAGTTATGCCTAAGAATCAAAAGTTAAATTAGAAGTGTTTAACATAAAAATGGTGCTGCATTATATATATTATTTTCTCACTTTCGTGCTTTAAAAGTCACCAGAATGCAGGGAACATATGGCAAGTATGCTTTGACATACATACTCATCACTAATGGTATGATTTAAAAGAACAATGAGGACCTCAAGTAGCTATTTGCAGACACAAAACAATACATTTTAGATAATGATGGAAGTTTTCTGCACAACTTCTCCCATGTCAAAAGAATAATTAGATAACAGATGTAGTTTTGCAGTATATAATGAACAAACTAAATAAAGAATCAATTAACAGTTTCACTCGGTGTGGCTGAAATCACATTAGGCTCCTCTCTGTTCTACAGGATTAGTGTAGTCTCTGCTGTCTCTGTGCTGCTGCTGGTGTCTCAACTCTCTGGCAGTTTGCCCAGTCACTTCTTCCACTCAGTTTGTCTCTAACCAGATCAACACAGATTAGGGAAACCACAGGGATCCCTCTTGGGATTTTCCCTTCCTCACAAGCGCTCTCTCTGCTCAGAATAACTTACTCCTCTCTTCACTGTTCTCCATTGTTTCAGATTATGGAGAAATCTCTGCGGTCTTCCCACCCCCCGTCTCTCAGTCACTCTCTTTTCACTCTCATATTGATTTTCCTCCTGGTTAAGACCAGTAAAACCGCCATATCTGCTCTCCTGTAACTTCATGCAATACTCTTTTCTCTTATCACACCAGAGCCCTTCATCCTTCATTAAAATGCTCTTTCCTTTCTCCTGAATCATTTCTGTCATTCCTGCTAAGTCAAGCCCTTTCTCGACTTTTCTGACAATCCTCCTTGGCTCACAGATATACCTGGAGGAAAAGGAGAGTGTAGAACGTGATGGCATGTCTCCATGTGACCCTGCAGATGGCATGTGACAGCAGGCTTAGCCTCATGCCCTGCTCATCCACCTCTTGGTGAGCGGCACACAGAGTGAAGGAGAAGGGAGGGGAGGACAGGAAAGTGGAGCAGAGTAGATACAGGAGAGAGAAAAACAACAAAAAGAGAAAAGAGGGCAGATGATGACAGAGGAGGATAAGACAGGAGAGGAGGTTACAGGAGAGGAAAGAGGGTGTGAGAAGAGTGGAGGAAATGTGGCCTGTGTTATCTCTGGTGGGTCTGTATTTCTTGGCTAATTCGAAAAACCACAAGAAGAGCCTAATAAGAGAATTTTGTTATGTTCTGGGAGTCATTCTTCAGCGTTGTTTCTGAAATACCACAGATTCAAGCAATTTTTCGAAGATCAGCGGAAGATAACATTATAATTGCCTTCACGTCCCAAACTGCACGCAGAAGAATTTTTCTATCAGAGCTTCATCTGATAGATTTTATTCTCACAGGCAAACATTAAATAATTATTTTGATTGGCTGCCTGCCTGTGAAATTTTACAGTAGAGGTATGCTTTTGGCCGTTCTGCAATATGTGAGCGCTTTGCCACCTGTTCGCTACATTTACACATATATGCTTGCATAGATATGTGTGCATAGATTGTTTTCCCCCTTTCTTTCACTTCTTTCTCATTATGATTCTTGCCATTTCTATTTTTTGACCAAATCCTATAGTTATTTTATACCTTTTCTGCTATCTTTGTCATCCATACTACATGACCATAAGGTTATTCTTTCTAGAAGAGGTCTGTGAGTTGGGGTGTAAACAGGGGGATTATGGGGTTTCTGGACTGGGAAGAAATATTGTTAAAAACTAAAAATGCCTTGTGTGCTATTTTTCTACTTGTGTACAACATACAGCTGCATTTTCCTTAATAAAGTGTTGCAATGGAGGAGAGGAGAAGAAAATGTGTCCCAGGCTGAGGCAGATTCATTGACACTTCCAGATGGTTTGACTAACAAACAAATGGTGACACAGAGCCAGATTGATGCAGCATTTCACTCATGCCCATAACTCAAACACATATAATTAAAAACTTGGTTGCATGCCAGTATGCGGTATAGCCTCACACGTGTACAAAGACACAAGCACATAGAAACGAAAGAGGTGAATGCACTGTGCCATCAAATGCTGAAGCTCATTTGATGCAGCTGATGCAGGTTTGTTTATCCACTGACCACAACACTGTCCAACCCTGTCTCTTAGAAATTACATTTGTATATTACAAAATTGTTTTCATAATTCTGCTGTGGTGTTCACAGACAACGTTTCTTTGAAATAACGCATTTATATAATGTGCTGGATTCACAAGGAGGTGGTTGGGGTGGATGGTGGACATACAAAGTGCAGGACTTTAACACCACAGTCTGGGGTTTGGGTCCAGACTCCTGCTCGTCAGTTTAGTTCAGGATAAATCGTGATTTTTGGTTAAGGTTAGGCAACAAAAGCACTTTGGTCAAGGTTTGGGACAGACTGTGATTTCAGTTAAATATTTATAAAAAAAATCTCATATTTCAAGTCACTGTTTACTTTTGAATAATCCTGTAGTCACAGCGACTGAATAGTGTTTTGCGAGGTTGCCTATTTTGGCAGAAAATATATGAAATATGTTGTCAGTGAACATTGTACAAATACGTTCAGTATCACCATTTTGCGACTTGCCAGACACATTAATTAACAATATTTCTTGATTATGTTAAACATATTTTGGTCAAGATTATGTTTCCTTCAAAGCGTGTTTGCTGTTGGAAACTAGTTGCATATGAGTGTAATTTTTGGGAGACAGAGCTGCACTGTCCCACACAAAGCTATGACAATATAGAAAAGTGCAAAACCGTACCAAGCAGATTAGTCACGAGTTGGAAAAAAGTTTTTTTATGGGATGGAAAAACAAGTCATGCACGTGTGGTTTTCATTTTATACATACACATTGACAGAGCTGTGCTGCAGCGATCGAATTCCTGCATCGCACCCACAGTGATAAAGGTGTTTCCAGTCATGGTTATTTATGGCTGCTAAGTTTGGCACATTAATTCACCTGGGCGATGTTGCTGAACTTGTTCTGAAAACACAGATGGGAAGTGGGTTGGACAAAGCTTCAATTATCTGCTCATATAAACATAGTGATGTACGTTCAAAATATGTTCCTAAAAGAAAATGAAAACAAAAAACTACATGGTCAAAAGTCAGGGCCATCCCATCACTGTGCATCATGAATATTTTCTTTATTACATAAATTGAGGATTTTCCTAAAAACAATGCATATAATAATCTGCAGAGAACCTGCCCTCTGCCTGTATTTTTTTTACCCAGTGTCAGTATTTGACAACCTAGGAAGGAGACTCAACACATTTCTGGTGCGTTTAACAACAGCAACTGACAAATCCTGTATATTGTCACTGTCCAATAAAAAACAATTATCTCTAAAATGTCAACTTTTCAAGCTAAGAAAAACAGCCATGCTCTCAGCTTTGTGGCAGAGCAGATTATGCAATTTCAGATGATCCAATGGCTTTGTAAATGGTTTAATTATCGAAAGAAATAGGAGAAGTGTCTCAACTCATAAAGGAGCATTCCCTCCATTAGTTCAGCAAAAATTCAAAATCACCAGATTTGGAGATAAATGGTTTTCACAGGACAGCAACGATATTCTACCTTTAAAGCATGATTTCATCCAGAGCAGGGGTCCTAAAATTGTTTTCAGTGAGTTAAATCTATAAATTATTACCAAATGAGCTCTTTAAGAACTGTGAGAAGTTTTCATTTCAGAATCAGGTTTATATTGTGAAGTAGGTTTACAAGGAATTTGCCTAGGTGTTTCTGTGCAAAACCATAAACATAGTAAGTAGCAAAATATAAAACTAGATAAAGAGCAAGTAGTGCAAGTCAAGAAGCATAAATAGAAATATATTATAAAAACATGTACAATATGTTATTTGAATGAAAGAGCTGAGCAGTTTTGCAGGTAGCATTCTTCAGAGACTGTGCAGACATTCACAGTACACAGTGTAAGAAGTATAGAAATATTTGAAACGTTATATTTAATTGCAGCACATCACTGTCACGCCTTAGTTGACATATTATAATTTTATTACTCACTGACAATGAAGAGCAGGCAATAAAACAGGCCATAAGCATACTTCTCCACAAAAGAGCCATAAATAAACATGTGACTTGAATTTGAAACCCTACACTTGCGTGATCATAACAGCCATGATAAACGATTGAAACATGATCAGCATGTAACCATATCTCTCCAATGATAAGGTTAAACTAACTTCCTTCACCATATCTCTTTCACCAAGCCATTTCACAAACACTGACTGTCCTTTCTTGACACTTCCTAAGAGCGGTAACATCTGTCAGAGGGAAATCACAATTTAAATATTAGTTAACTTATCATATCTTTGACAACTCTATGCATGTTTGAATCCAAATTCTCTGTTTTGTAAACAGATTTTATGTTGCGTCAAACAAAACAAACAGCATGTGCTCACGTGAAGTCACTCACCCCAGCTGTCTACCTGACCTGTGTAGGGCTTATATGAAAGCTGGAATACCTTCTCTTCTCTCGCCATATGGAGCAAAAGTGGATTACAAGGAACAGTTGGCACTGACTCTTACCATTTAGACATGGAAGCACAGCGTCTTTGACCTGACTCCAGAGGTATTATATTAGTATTAGAACAGGGTAGTACAGTTTTCTAATTTACCTAAAACAACCCCACTGGCCATGTGTTCTTGTTAATGTACACTACTGTCTGTAAAAAATGAAAAAATAATTGATTATATTCCACCTGTCCAATTCTGCAATAAACAATATGGAGCTGTTTCATACAGCATGGATGTCTGGAGCAAAATTAAATTTATTAACTATATTCATTTTGAAATAATCTAAAATTCACAGTACTAAACAGTAATAGTTAGGCATATTGTATCCTGAATCAAACTTATGTATGATTAAAAAAATAAAATAAAATAAAGCAGATTAGTGCAGCAATAATATCTAATGTTTGCTAACACCGGAAATCCAGCTATAATATGTAATTTCATTTATTTCCTTTAATTCACTGGCATGTATTTAAAAAAATATCTGTGTGAGGTTGATGTAGACCAATAAATCAGCCTGGCCAAAATATCGGTCAGTTGCAGATATGTCAATATCTGTGTACATCAACCAAATAAATAACAAGAATATGTGGTAGCCAACAGAAAAGCCAAAGATACATTTGACATTTAAAAAAAGGTGTGTAATTCAGAATTTAGAAACAGTGTCTCCATTAAATAGTTTGTCCATCAGACTGCACTTTTTAAACTGTAAAATGTTCTGCTCAGTATATGTCTTGGTCACAGTTTTTTAATAACCAAATTTAAGGGATCCTTATCACAATGTTTGGTTATATTATGTAGAAAAAAATAATATGTCGACCAATATATATCAATACTAGTACAGGCCTCAAAAAGCTAGCATCAGTCCGGCCATAATGTGAAGACTGTTAGAACAATCCATCATGTATAATATTACTTGGGATGCACAATAAATATCAGGATTGATAAATTATCAGCCAATAATGGAAAAATTTATATTATTATTTATTATTCCAAGAATAGATAATACTGTATATCTTTATAACAATATCTGATTTGATGGATTATTTCAAAGCATTTAATTTGAATTCTTAAGCAAAATGCTACATAAAAGCCAAAGTATGTTTGTTTTTGTTTTTAAAGTAGCCTACTTTACTAGAAAAACTAAATATTTTTGTTGTAAATGTTTTTGTTGTAATCGGGATGTCGGCGAGATTTGGTTCAGCTATGCTATGAAATATTAAATCATCCATCTTTGCTCCCTACATCTACACTGCCTTTCTTACCCTCAGGTGTGCATACACTCTGAACTTCTTTTCAAAATACAAAAATGTGAATTATTCATATTAATTTCTATAATCCATGAAAAGCAGAAACAAAATCCATATCATGCACCCCTAAATATTACAGCAATAAATTGCACTAAAATCTACATAAACACTTACTATCAACAACATAAATGTTAGTGCAGAGCACAGCTCACAGTGCTGAACACAGCTGCACATGCAGGCAGGAAAAAACGCCCATAGCAACAGGTCCTGACACCCTAGCAACCAGCAACGCTTCCCGACCAGAGCAGAGAAACACAAAGAGAAACGGCAATATTATACACAACATACACACACACACAAAAACTAGTCTTAAGTCAATTATTGTGCCTCTGTTTCTAAGACACATGCCCTTCTGCAAGGTTACATCAGTGTTTCGGATCAGAAAATTCACAGTCTTTAACATTAACTGTAAAATGTTAGCTAGCTAAGTGGAAACAAAGAGATCCACTATAACTGAAGCGGTTTTCTTACCTGAGAAAACACCGTGGACAGCCCCGGCGTGACAAGGCTCCACTGAGCGAGAAGAGAGGACTTTTCCATGAAGAGAAACAGTGATGCGACTCACTGTGAACAAACGGTGACAACAAACAGATGGCAGGACGAGAGAAGCTCACCCTGCTTTGAGTGATGACATGAGACAGAGGCTGCTGCTGCTGCTCTCCTCCGTCAACCACGTTATCCTGCTCACCTTGCGCCTGACGTCACCACGCCACCGGCCTCCACAACAACATCTGATACATATGAGCAGTTTATGTTTCTACCACATGCTTCTCCTCCTGGGTTTGTATTTTTCCCTTAAATAGTCAAATAACAGCTCAAAGGCATAATATTGTAGGAGAATATTGCTTAAATGGTTATGTCTGTGTGATCTATTATCATTCCTAAAATTTGAAATAAATAAATAAATAAATAAATAAATAAATAAATTTGGATTAAGTAAATCCTCACCTAAACTCTGCTCCCATAATGAAATAGACTACCCATAATCTCCTTTTTAAAAATCCTGTCATCTGGCGTGCTCCAAATATGACAATGTGAGTGCAAAAATGCACTTTAAATTATTTATTTATCTATTTTTTAAACTTTTCATCTCATTTCCTCTTCTGATAATTGCATGCTTACCTACTCCTTTTGTATTATATTTGATTTTGTTTCGTCTCTTATGTAGGAAATGTCTATACTTTTGTAAATGAACCTATTTCATGAATCATTCAATGTTTATTCTGCAAGAGTGCAGAGTGCAGTACATATATATAGTTTTTCTCCTACTTTCACCTATTTGTACATAGGTCTAAGTTTATTATTTATTTTTTCATCTACCTATCATTATTGAGCTTCTTTGTTTTAAATACATTGAATGCAACTTAAAACTGGGTTTTTTTTAAAACTCCAATTAGTACCATCTAAACTGAGCAGGTAGTTGTTAAAAAAAACAAACAAACAAGGAAAAACACTGAATACAATACTGGATAGAAAAAATATTTTCTTAGTTGACATAATATTAACACCCAAATTCTTCATTATGAGTAGTTTTTCACATCTAAAACCTTTTCAGTGCAAATATAAATATCATTAAATAGCAATAAATGCAATAGTTCAAATTTACAACTGATGAAATGCATGAAAATTAATGAAATTCTGAGCATTAAGTGTTGCAAAAATTTAAATCTTTATTCTTAGTCTATGAAGTAGATATTAAAAGCCATAAACAGTAAGTACATCTACAATACAGCACAACTTTATGTCAATTTGCCAATTTTATTTGCTACATTTCCATGCAGTAAATGTTATGCCATCTCTTGAATCACTGAACCTAGAAATTACACTCAATCTCTAGAGAAAGAGAAAATATTCTTTTTTCACGGTTTCTGTTTTATCCCCTTTATTAATTAATTTATTGATATTTTAATCAATCTTAAAGTGATATTTCACTTTGTGAGAATAAGCCACTCAGTATGTACTCACCACTATGCCAATGTGATGATAAGTGAAGATCTTCAGTTCACAAAACAATCCTGGAGTTTTAGGCTAAACAGGGTAGCAGCTGATCCAGTACAATGGCAGTGAACTGTAGACCAC
>JAJHUR010100677.1:4469-24090 GCA_027495735.1 Lutjanus campechanus | reverse complement strand
TTTTTCTGTGAAATTTTTCCAGATTTGCTGAATCTTAAAACAATATTAAGAGTAAAGAGGTGAACCTTGCCCCATCCTTGCTTAGACACGCCTTTTGAAAATGCCCCTTAAATTCCCAATTATGTCACCTGTTAAACTGTTTACCTGTAGAATGTTCCAAACAGTTTTTTTTCTTTTGTTGCTCCTGTCCCAACTTTTTTGGAGCATGTTACAGGCAGCATATTCAGAATAAGTGTATATTTATAAAAAACAAACAAACAATAAAGTTAATCAGTTTGAACATTAAATATCTTGTCTTTGTACTGTATTCAACTGAATATACAGTAGGTTGACTGTTTTTTGAATTTTGAGCTGTATTTACTCATTTTCTTTTATGAGAGGGACTTTGGGAGAAGAAAAGGTGCAAACAAGTGTGACAGTGGACAGGTGGAGACAATATATAATTTTCTTAATCTTTACATTATCACAATATTTCTAATTGATGCTTTCATAAAGATAATGGCATGTACGGACATGTAGTGAACGACTGTTCTGTGCAAAATATATAGACAAAACACAGTTGTTTTATCTTGGAAGTGAGCAAACTATGTTCAAACAGTCAAAGATGGCACTGGCCGTGGTCACTACATGCCTCAGTTGTTCAGATCTCACAACAGTTTACTGAGTCAACTTGAGAACAGTGCGTAAAACCTCCACTAAAACTCATGGACAAAGAAACTGTAATCTACACAGTAGCATGCTGACTGTCCCTCGATGAATACTGGCCATGATACTGTAAATGTGCAGGGTCGCCTTTCAAACGTATTTCACCAGCAGCTGAGTCTCTGGCATTAACATCTCACTTTCCTGGCCCAAACTGATCTGAAACATCCAGTTTGCTACACCATCCATAACATCCATAACTCCCAATCAAACTAAGGCTAAAGACATTTCCATTTTTTCTTTGTCAGAGCATGCACATAAAACATTCTGAAATTCAGGACAGCACAATTTATATTTTTGTAACAGTAAAGTGTGAGGGGATAAAGAGGTAGTATGTACTGTATGTGTATAACTGTGTCTGTGACATGAGTAACTGCACAGATATTTGTGAAACATCTCAAATTGAAACATCTGATTCAAACTTAATATCTTAATTATCACAATATATATCTATATGAATAAATTTCACAACACAGGATGAATTATTTCTTTTCTGCTCAAATGGAACTACAGAACAGAATTCATTTTGTGCTACAAATAAACCACTCAGATGAGAATAATCACCTTTAATATCCACTGGGGCATGAAGATTGCCTTTTATTAAAGGTCACTATATCAGAGCATGCAAGCCTCCAATCTCATCTGTGCTCTAACAAAGCACATTAAAACACATGGTGTCTGCGCACCCTCCTATTATCTGAAGATGAACAATTACTAAATGTAGTGCCTCCTGTAGTAACTCTATATGATTATGGCGGCAGGTCAGATATAAAAACTTTACGGCAGGTGTTAGAGGGATGAGGAGTGACGTGTTTTGGCACAGATGACAGAGTGATAAATGATGAGGAGGGGCAGCTTATGACAACAATGATAAATTGAGATTAACACATCAAAATGACAGTGATCGATGATGCCACTGAAGTTGTGAGTGTGTCGTGCCCCGCACCAAGAGTGTTGGATTCGGTTAAGTGGCTGCATGCAGACTGGAGTTTGGGTGTCTGGCGATTGCACCCAGACAGACTCTAAGCTTTACGTGCAATATGGTGTCTGTCAAATTCACAGCTGAACAGCCGGAACTTTGCGCAACATCATGCGAGCGCATCATGCAAGCGTCCGAAAAACAGTGAAGGGTGGACCAAAGTGTGTCCTAAACCCCTTGCAGGCAGAGGGGGGCAGAGATGAGTGTTCGGACGGTGGGCTTAGTCAGATTCACACTGTGATCCAGATGGCCAAAATGTTGAGGCTGTTTCACAAACAAGTCCATCACTCAACAGAATGTCAGATGGTTTACTGAAATCTACAAATGCAACACAAGACAAGGCACAAAACGATGGAGCCGGCGCCACATTGTTTAACTATTTTTCACATTTATTTTCACAGCAAAAAAAGAGAGAACGTGCTTAAAGAACAATATTAGTAGAGTGCAGGAGATATTCACTGATGTGTATTAGATGCTTGACGTGACATAAGTGGCTGCTATGACTAAAATACGGAGCATGCCTCACCACACCTCCAGAGACCCAATGTAAAATACTTTTTTACAATTTCTTTTTTTGTAGTTAATTTTTTCTCTTTTAAGTCAAGGCTCAAAATTTACTTTGATTTACTAGCGTTTGAATCCTTTTCATGGGGCTGATTGTTGACTACTCTATGCGTTTGTGTATTTTTTTTTTTACTGATCTTATCTCTTTTACAGTGTTGTGCTGTTTTTCTGTTTGTGTCTTTGCTTGTGTCTTGTTTTACCTCAATTTAGCTTAATTCTGTCTTCCTCCTGTTTGCCCTGTGTTGTTATTTTGCTTCCTTGGTATCCTGCTATTGTGCCCTTCTGCTTTGTCTGTAAAAGCACTTTGTAAACTCACTTTTTAAAGGTGCTATATAAATAAAGTTGTTATGATTATTATTATTTATTTGTACCTATGAGCTCTATACACTGATGTCCATGTTGGTATTTGTGACTTTATCTACTTGCTCTGGTCTGTGCAGCATTTTGGTCAACGTGGGCTGCTTTTGAATGTGCTCTATGAATAAATTTGACTTGGGACTTAAATTTTAGGACTTTCATAGCCTGCAAATAAGATTTTTTTCCCTCTGATTTCAAGACATTTGCTTTCTTGAATAATCAATACAAGTTTAAATTGTTTTTTTGTGAAAATGCATTTCCCTGATACAGTTTGAACAGTTAAACTAACTGTCCAAGTGTGATATGACATTATTTGCTCTTTTATCGTTCAGTCCTTCCCTCCCTGTCAATATCAACTCACCATGAGAGTTAAGAGTAGCATTGTTCTTATGGTTTTTATGTATTGTTTTTATGTTTTTGCTTTTATTGTTTTTATTGTGTTGTTTTACTGTGTTATTTTTATGGTTTGTGCTCGATTTGATTGTACAGCACTGGTTTTAAATGTGCTCTACACATAAATTTGGCTTCCTGACCTAACAGTATCATCAAATATTGTAAATTGAACAGCAAACCATATAAAAACAAATAATCGTTTTAGATTAAAAAATGTTTGTGTTTGAATGACAACTCAAAATGTAGTTTGGTGCAAAATGATCAAGCGATAAAGTTGCACAACTACAGCTACAATCATCTACAATCTACAGGGCTGTATTTGCTTATAATGGATCTTAACTTAGGCAATTTGTTTAAAAAAAAACAACAACACTTGTGTCACACTGATTCATAAATGTGTTTTTTTCCATCCAAAAAGCAAACAGACTGGACCAAGATGACTCGATAACTCAGATTTGAAAGTAGCGCAGAGTTTGGAAAGTTACAGTTAAAGCTGAATTTAACCAGTCAATCAGGGTTAATCTTTTTAATCTGAGGGGTCACAGTGATAATCTCAACAACGATTGACATTTGAAAATCTGCTGGAACAAAAGGACTGTACAGTCACTACTGGATCCCCCTGGCAACTGTTAACGGATTTGATTGGTGCAGAAATTACATGTCAACTTGACACGAGTTGTGACAGTTAAATGAATACCAACAGGAACAGAAGGAAAAAAAAAAATCAATAATCAACTTCAGTAATGAGCAAAGTATTTTATAACACAAAGATTAATATAAGTTAACATTTTTTCTCAACATATATACATCAACATACAGTAGGTACTTTTTTTTTTTTTACCTTACTCATTTAACTAATATTTTCTTAGTTTTGCTGTTTACTTATCAGGCACAGTTCCTGTTTACTCTGTATACACTTAATATTTATTACTCTGTTGTTTTCTTGTTGTTAATCTTGAGGAAGCTCTGGCACAAGAATTTTCTTCAGGATTAATAAAGTCATGTATTTCATAAATTAACTCAACCTGAAAAGCTAAAAACATGATGCTACATTTTATCTGTAGCAGACTTCCACACTATTTTGAAAATTCTGTGAAAATAATAATAATAATAATAATAATAATAATAATAATAATAACAATAACAATAATAATAATAATAATAATAATAATAATAATAATAATAATAATAATACACAATATATTAATTTGATCAAAAATATTCATGACATTTTCACAGTGACTGAAACATGGCTGCATGCCTTTAAAAGACACGGTGTAGAGAGGCGGAGGCATCTCCTGTCTGTAAATCAAATGAGTAAAAAAAAAAAAAAAAAAAGCAGCTTAAGGATTTACAAATCAATGAGTCCATTAAAAGCTGTGATACTTTGGACCGTGTCTCTGTTCTGTGACCACCGTAAATCGGATTACGGAGGGGTGGGGTTGGTTATTGATTGAAATAGGCCTCCTGGCACAGCATGTGTCCACTTTGCAGAAGTTAGAGGTACAAGTGACAAACAAAAGAAACCAGTAGTCACTTTGTTAAACACACCCTGATAACCCTGCAGGGCATCTGTTCAATATGCTTCTGTAACGGGCTAAACTGTGTCATTTCTTCTTTTTTTTCACACAGATTATTGAGGACATTTCCATTATGACACCAGTGTGTAGACCAGGGTTCCTACACATTTTCTGAAGTCAAATTCAAGCACTTTTCAGGTTTTCCAGCACCTTACAGCTGTATTAAATGACACGTTTATATACAAGTACATGCTCAAAATGTTTAAATCAGATGTTATTGAGCTATAAACAACCCAAGTTATGTTTCATGACAGAATTTTACAGAAGGGAGACAAATTAAAGGAAAACACAATAAAGTTTCAAAATGTGTCACTTGTCTGTCATTAGCTGCAACAATTAATAATAATAATTGATAAATTGATAATTGATTAGTCGGTATAAGTAATTTTCTTCAGGAAAAAAAAGTCAAAATTTGATTTGATCTGATTTCAGCTTCTTAAATGTGAATATTTTCTGCTTTCTTTACTCCTCGCTGACAGTAAAATTAATATCTTTGAGTTGTGGACAAAACAAGACATTTGTAGATGTCATCTTGGACTTTGGGGAACACTGATTGACATTTTCTGACAATTTTCTGGCAATTTATGGAATAAACGACTAATTAATTAGTGGAGACAATGATCAACAAATTAATCGATAATGAAAATAATCGTTAAAGAAAAGACTGACAAGATTGTGACAGGATTCATTAATCGATTGTTCGTTAAAATCGTCTTTTTTTAATCCAAATTCTCTGATTTCAGCTTCTTAAATTTGAATATTTTCTGTTGTTTTTTTTACTAAATTAGTCTCTCTGACTTATTTTATGGCTTTGTCTAAAAAGCAAACTATTTAGTCAGTCAGTAATTTATCGTGAAAGTAACGTAATTACAATTTCAAGAATTTCAAGCACTTTATGCCACCTCTATGTGTTAGATCTGACGTACATTCAAATGTGAGTCTCACTGTGGCTAATTGCTCAGGATCTCTCATCGGTTCTTTGGACAATACAATAAGTCTTGTTTTACTCTTTACAGCAACTGCAAATAGCGCAAAGTACAACTGGGAATAAAATTAAATTAGAGAATTAAAAGACAAGTCTAGTGATGTTCTATATTTTTCTTATTGTCAACAAATCCCATGAAATGTATTTCATATTGCTCCTTATATCTCTTCACTGTTTTTCAAAGACAAAAACACATCAAAGAGCCACACTGCTGCACTGGATGATATGCTCCTTCATTACCATGAACACACACACTGTAGTTTATTTTAACTCAATCCCTCACTAGTGCTCAAAAAATGTATTAAGTGGCTAAAAGTAGTCTCCAGCTTAAAACTGTCCCCAACAAATGCAGAGTTTATTCTTGTTTGAGTAACATTTGCTAAAAACTACAATGGCCAGCTGTTTAGGAAGTTACTGAGCCTTTAAAAAAAAAAACACATTGCACAATGCATGAACTGCACTCAGCTGTTTTGGTTTTATCTTCCTCACACAGCTGACATGATGACAGCGCTGCTGACGGCTCTCACACATGGTCTCGCTACCGTTCATGCGACACATGTTGCTGTACACATATACTTCACCTTCATAAAGTATCAATGCCAGCACATCATTAACTTCATTTTCTACAAATACGCAATTACCTCTGCCACCACAGAGGGGATGGTGCAAACGTCCAGTTATTATGTCAAAATAAGAAACAGCCATGTGAAATTGTCAGCCGTTCTGTCCAATATTCTGTGTGTAGTTTGTGGTATGACTTTCAATTATATAATTAATATTATTTATTTATATTATATTTGCTCTCTGTTTGCTGTATTACGGTGACACCTCTCTCTTTACAGCATGTCTGTCAAACAAGCATTGGATTGGTGCCATCCCTGGTCTTTTCATGTGATTTTCTGACAGCAGGGAAAATATAATAAGTAAATGGATTAAAATGGCCAGTGATCTAGAATCTGGGATTTAATAACTTTTTTAAGAGGTGCTTTCTGAAGAAGATAAATCTTTAACCTCTCCACCACCTGCTTTCACACCAACATGACTGCAGCTGATTGACTTTGTTTGGATGTGGAGTATTCAGCCGTGTGCCGTGGAGAGCCGGTGTATGAAAGTTTGTGTATGCAAACACTCGGCCCTCTGTGGCTCATGGTTGAGTGACTCTGCCACATCACAGTGTGCAAACATCCCGGGAGCTCAGCTGTTTCTGAAATACCACAACTGGTCCCACATTCAAAGTTGATGAGGTGACTCGTATCCTATTTAAACAACAGATTATACGTGAGATGAAACTATGAACCTCATTTTTGTTCTTTAGCCACTTATGAGCCAGAAATACCTATTTTCACCTCCAACTGCACTGTGTGTTTCTTATCCTTGCCAGGCTTCAAGTTATCCATTTGTGTCTGCACCAAAAGTGGTGCAGCCAATCAGCGTCCTCGGAGGGACTACTGGCAGCTAAAGGCACGGTTTTAGGTGTGACATCAGCGAGAAGTGTCCACGGAAGCGACTCGTCTCTAACGAACAATGGCGGCTCCAGAAGAGGTTAACATAGATACTGTGATAGCATCAGTTATATCAGAACTGGAGAGAATTTCTTTAAAGAAGAGCAAAGAACAACAGTGAAGGCTTTTCTCCATGGAAAAGATGTTTTCGCTCTTCTCCCGACAGGCTTCAACACAAGTTTGATCGGAGTGGTTGAAATTGGCCTGGGTTAGATGCGACAGACAGCTGGTTCATCCAATCACCTGCCAAGTGTTTCTTTCCAAACAGTTTCTCAGGACGACTTCCCAGATGCTTCAGGGTAACAAACCATCTGGTGCGTCCGGTTAGCAGGAGTTACCAAGTTTTAAAAATAAGTCTGGTTCCATCTTCTTTCGCAAATATTTCAATGCACTTACATTTTTAAAAAGGCAGATAAATAAAATCTGATGTGATGTAATTCTTGGTCAGATACAGTAACAGCTTCACTGGAGCAGCTCAACAGTTAAATGTCTTGCTGAGGGACACAATGATGTTAGCTTTCAAGTGAGGAAATAACATTACAGTGACTTCCTTCTCGATACACAAAGTTTTCTATAATCCAGGAAATACAATCGGATGCAAATGATATCAACTGTACTTCTGGTGCTGTGACTGAGTTCACAAATTAAGAAAGAAAGGGAAAAAAACATTCACACTCAAACAGGCAAACACACGCACATCCGGAGATATACAAAGCATTAGGGACTGTTTGTGCCTTTGTGGTGAACAGCGTTGTTTTCAAGACGCACTGTGAGAAGTATTTTGTTGCTTTGAATGTACTCCCTAATCTCAATGAGAATAAAAACAAATGATTCATTGGAATGTAATGAAGAGATTCACTTTTTAGATAAATTGACCAAATTTAGTTACACCCTCAGCCATTCTTTGAACATATTAAAAACTCACTCACACAAGGCAAGCCGATCTGTCCCGTCCTGCCCCGCAGTTTCTTCAAAGCCGACTTTTGAAACTAAACACAACTTCAATACAACCTGAGAATTTACTCAACCAGAAATGTTTTGCAAGAAAGTGCGAAAGTATAAAGGAGTGTTAATGATTTGGATATTGTTTCTACCAAATGACAAATCAGGATCACTAAATGATGTTATATATGTATTATATGTGCATATTGTACACCTATACGTTTTCACATTCATGAAGTTTACCTGATCTTGAGCCGCGTCTCGAGGGTAGTGGATCTCTGCTGCGATTAAAGCTGCAGAAAAAATGGGGCTTTGAGACAAACAGCCTTTGCACTGCAGAAATCTGGTGACAGAGCCGTCCTCTGGGTTCCAAACGGCGTTATATGCTGCATGAATGAGATGAGCAGTAGGTAAGGATGTAACTTAGTGTTTAAAAAAAAAAAGTGTCAGAAAAGGATCAAAGTGAAAGGTTAACATGCTCATATGAATGTTAAACTCTGTTTTAAAAATTACAGGGACGATAGAGGAACAAATACAAACAAACAAATTCATCTTATCAATGCTTGATTATTAATTATTAATTTACAGTAATCATAATTTAGCAATAATTGAGTCATTTATGATACAAATGCTTCATTTTTTTCAAATGTGCCAACCATGAGACCTCAAAAATTGGGAGGATTTTGATACCAAAAAAAGGAAACTTTAAGAAACTTAAGAAACATCAAGTTAATTCAAGCCAGGCTGTCTCACTTAAGCATAGACTTATTCATCTGGCTTGATGGAATACCCCCCAGGTCAGAGGAAAAGTTGTGCATTTCTAATTTTTGGGGTGAACTGTCTCTTTAATACTGTTTTTGTGCAATCAAACCAGCTGTCAACCTACCAGTTAAACTTTTCTCACAGTAGGGTTGCAGAGCAGTCCTCAGGGCCTCCAGTGATGTGAGACTGTGGACTTGGAGCAGTGAGCCTGAGTGGTCTGAAACTGATGTCTGATGTGGTGCACACGTGCAGCAGCGGGTCGTCGCTGCAGGATTAAATCCGACTTTTCTCAAAAAAGCAAGATGTTCAATTTCACAAACAGCACGTCCTAAAACACCTGGAAAATGAAGCCGTGACAGTGAAAATTCACTTGATGCCTTAAACGAAACACATTCACTCTGAGCAATGGTTTGACCTATATTCTTTAACCTTGATAAATAAACAGAAACAGAGCAGAGATTTCTCAGAAATTACCATGTGCCACAGGAAGTAGCTCCTTTTCACACGTAGAACAGTAGAGTCCCAAAAAGCACGGCCTCTGGTCTTGGACACTCTGTAAGTGGAACAAAAATTCTGCCTTGTTTATATAATTATTGCCATATCTCAAAACTTTCCTTTTACATCCAAACCATTGGAGATAGCTGTTAAGAAACATCTTTGATGAGTTAATGAAACATTTTAATATATTTCAACCACTATTCAGGAAGATTCATAACACACACAGACTACACACAGAGTTGAAAATTGTTCATTTCTAAATGCTAATTTTGCCCTCATGAATCTGCTAGCTTTTTGAGTAAAAATTTAGAAAAGTCTTTGTTTTTTAGTGCTGCTTTTTAGTCTTAATGGCTATGATAACATCAGACAGCTGTTTTCTCTGTCAGAGCCTTTGATTTTCACACTGAATTCACACAGGATGTGGTGGAATGACTCATTACCATCTACTGTGTGTTCTGACTGAATACAAAAACCATCACTGCAGGTGTACGCCACCACTGATCTGTGTCAACATTATTTATCTGCACCAGGCTTTCGTTTGTCCTAGAATGCAATTTATGACCTTCAGATTAAAGTGTTTTTGACATTTTAAATGAAATACATTTCTATAAATATTGTAATCCAAGGAAAACCATAAGCACATTATCAATACTAATGCTGAAAATAGTGTTAACTTGGCACTTGACACTTACCATTACTTTTGTAGAAGTCTTGTTAAACCTCCTGCGTCTCTGCTTGCAAGATCTCTGTATTTTCATAACTTGATTGAAAAAAAATGAAAGTTTGGTTTTAGTTTAGATGATATAAGTGGGAATCAAACAAAAACAAGGATGCATTTATGGGGACATTTCTATAACTTTGTGAGATAAATGTAATACTGGAAATATATATTTTTTTAATGCACTTTTGTTCAATTTGAATTAATTTATCATTTAAATAATACATTATTATATAATGTGACATACTGTGATCCAAGCCAAGAAAAAGTCCCAAACTCTCCACTGGGCAGCAACTATAATGAGCCTGTATGTACCAAAGCATTTGAGTAATTCTTTGCAACTCCACATAAGGCTGATGTGCTCACAGCTGTGTTTTGGTAGTTCTGTCACGTATGTGGATGTTATACTCCAGCAGCTTAAGTAGCAGCTATTGAAATAATCATGTTGAAATGAAATATTGCTTGGAGTTTCCAGTTACTAGTAAATATCTGGAAGTCATGCTATGCTGCACTTGAAAAACAGATAGAACTGTTTGTAAAATACTAATTAATTAGGTAGCTGACAATTGATGTGGATTAGCTGGCTAGTTAGATAGCATTTTGCTAACATTAGCTGTCAGATATAACTAGCTAGCTAATGATTGATGTTGATTAACTAGCTGGTTGGAGAGCATGTTGCTACAGAGAAAAATACTAGCTTGCAAACTAACTAAAGATTAATGTGGATTATCTAGCCAGTTAGCAAGCATCTTTCAAAAATTAGCTAACGTATAGGGATAGTTCACCCAAAAATGAAAATTAATTAATCAACTACGTTTACATGCAGTCAATAACCCTTTCATAACCGGAATATCAGCAATAACCCGGTTGCGCACGGCCATGTAAACACCAATAACCCTTTTGAAAAAACGGAATATGCTCATATTCCGGTTTTTAAAAACCCGAAAATGACCCCTGGGTTACTCCTTTTTTAACCCGAATATTTGGTCATGTATACGCCTATCGGGATATCCCCATCGAACAGAACATTAATTTGTGTTCTGTGCATGTTCTATTCGCAAGATATCTTGGTCTTTTGAGTACAGGAACTACTTGTTGTAAACATGGCGAAACGCAAGACAACACCACACTTTTGGAGCAAGGAGGAAACAAAACACCTCATAAGTGGTGAAAGACAAGAACATCATGTCTTTTGTAGACAGTAGAAAGTACCGGGATAGCGAGATCTACAAGAAGGTGAACGAAAAGTTACGTAAAGCAGGGGAAGAAGAAGCGGAAATGACGCGCATTGCGTCATGACGTTCTTCGTGTGTCGAGACGTCCGTGCGTCGCTGTTTTGATCGGGATATCCCAATTGATTACAATTACCATGTATACAGGAATAACCCTGTTTGCTCACGCATGTAAACAGGATTCCATCAGATTTAATCCTGCAGCGACGACCCGCTGCTGCATGTGTGCACCACATCAGACATCAGTTTCAGACCACTCAGGCTCACTGCTCAAAGTCCACAGTCTCACATCACTGGAGGCCCTGAGGACTGCTCTGCAACCCCGCTGTGATAAAAGTTAAACTGCTGGGTTGACAGCTCGTTTGATTACACAAAAACAGTATAAAAGAGACAGTTCACCATGGGGTGTATTCCATTAAAGCTGATAAATAAGTCTACACATAAGTGAGAAAGCGTGGTTCAAATTACCTTCAACTTCCACTCAAGGCTTAAGCCGTTCTTTTGGGAGACTTGGATTATACCTGACGAGCAGAATGGAGGCATTCTGGGGGATTTTTTTGGTTGTTTTTTAATGTTTGAAAACTGGTCACCATTCACTTCAGTCGTTTGGGAGATTCTGCAATGCAGTTTTCCTGTGAAACTCCAGCAGTGTTTTGTGGACTAAAAACTAAACCCGACCTTCAATCAGCATGAGGGTGAGTAGGCTGAATTTTAATTTCTGTGTGAGCTATGCCTTTAAGATGTATGATATGATATATGACACTCTTACAGACACCCTGGGCAACATTTAATAATCTTTCAACATAAGACAAGCTTAGTAGCACATAGCAGGATAGAATAAAATTGACCGAGGTTCCTAAATCAACTGTTATTTGGGCACAGAGTGAAAAGGGGCGGGACTTAGGAAGGGTCAGTCAGATGCTTGGCACTGCTGAAACATTTGGTTGGTGTCATTTAGACTGAAATCAAGGACTGACATGGGGTTGTGGAAGAGGGCCAGATGAGCTCATATATACAAGGTTGTCAGTAGTGCCGTTTCCTTGAGGTTGGGAACAAAAAAATCCTTACAGAATGTGTTTCATATGTATGTCAGTAACTGCAGCAGCTACCTTGTTCTCTCCAACTACAGTAAACCAATGAGCACTAAAGGGCCAGTGTAAAGGATTTCGTGGTATCAAGTGATGAGCTTGCAGATTGCAAACACTTCCCCCTCGAAGTGTAGACGGACTATGGTGACCACAAAAATCTCAAAAGGCCCATCTAGAGCCAGTGTTTGGTTTGTCTGTTCTGGGCAACTGTAGAAACATGGTGTTACAAAATGGTGGCGTCCATGAAGAAGATCCATGCCCTCTGTAGATTTTGGCCTAAGGGGTTCATTCTAAGGTGACTAAAACTATTCCAAACTACTCAAATTCTTGCTTTCAGGTGATTATACACTAATGATAATGTACTTATGAATATTCTATTTCATTTCTGCCATATTCTGCCAATAAATCACCTTAAACTTACAATGTGGACCTCTAAATCTATATTTAAGCTATTAGTATAATCTGCTAAGAGAGTTTGATTGTGAACCCGGAAATGTTGAGTACACCAAAGTTTTGTGACAGAAATGTTAAGTACAGGTCTCCAGCATTATGAAACTGTCGGTGCTAATTTGCATATGTTGGACAATTTGCATAATTAACAAGAATTAGCACAATAAGCTAGATAACTAATATTTCAGCAACTGGAGGGTTGATTGGATGATATAGGAGTGGTTTTGGAGGTTACTGACTATGCTGAATTCATTTCTGACATTTTAAAAATTCAAAATGGCTGTTTAAACTGGAAGCAGCCATATTCAAACTCCCACTGGCCAATGCTGATAAAGTTCCAATCAATTTAGAAGCCTTAGAACACACTGAATCAGTTGGATTACAGAGATAACTTACTGAAATGACTTAAACACAGTTGTAAACTATAGGATGTTTATGAGCACAGTTTTCTAAATTACATTTAAAACTGAATTAAAATTCAAAGTGGCTCTTTTAACCAAAAGTAGCCATATTTCAAGTCCTGGTGACCCAATTTTGAAGTTTCAGTCAATTTAGGGTGCTGAAAATTAACTGATAACCTACTGAAATAAATGACAAAACCTCTACTCGGTTATAAATTGTAGGATATTTATGAACACAATTTTCTAAATGACGCAGAACATGTGCATTTTAACACACAGCCCATGACATTCTGACATGACTCACAACTGGGTTCTGGAAGTAACAAAGGACAGTAACTTACCAAAGCAGAATTATATGTTTGTGGCTACATAAGATCCTCAAAAAACAGAGATGGGAGTAAAATACAAGTAAAATATGTTTAACATGTGAGTCCTACAACAGATTTTAAACTGAGGAACCTTTGGGTTTAGTGTTCTAAAGCTTCTTAATTGACTGGAACTTCAACCTTCTTGGAAAACTGTCACACTGGAAGTTGGAATATGGCTGCTTCCAGTTTAAACTGCCACGTTTAATTCTGAAAATGTCAGAAATTAAATCAGCACACAGTAACCCCCCAAACCACTCCAGTATTGTCCAAATCAGCCAAGCAGTTGTTGAAATATTGTCCATATAAGTGAATATGCTAATTATGCAAATTGGACAACATATTCAAGTTAGCATCAAGCAGTTTTGACCTGGACCCGTTTACATTTCTGACATAAAACTTGGCAGTATTCAGCATTTCTGGATTCACATTGCTGGCAAGTCGACTATAGTGTGTTTAGTGTTTGCCAGAACTTATAATAACACTGACTCATATATGCATTAATTGTTCAGACTGCACAACTTATAATGTGAAGTTCTATATAGATCAATTTACCTTTTTGACTGCAGTGCAGACTTCCTGGACTGTCTGCTGCTGGACTAGCAGGTCTCCATCCTGTGTCCCCAGCTTCTTGCAGACCCTCTGTGTCTTCTCTTTTGGGAGTCACAATGTCAAACTCAGTCCCGGTGGAACTAACAGGTGTGGCAGGCACTTTCTTAAGAGTTTTGTATTTCCTGAGACCCAAAGAGGACTTTCCTGACTCAGTCAGCCTGTCATTGTTTTCTGAGCTGTATACCCTGACGGATCTGGTTCTGGACGGTCTGCTATTCAAATCCAGGATCATTACCTTTACCTCAGGATCTGCTATGGCCTTGTCTGTCCTCCTCAGGCTGCTCCTGGTCTCAATCCGCTGAAGACTGACTCTCCCTACACTCTTGACTTCATAGCCTCCACCTGTCAATGTCACATTGTGGGGAAATGGATCAATTGACAATCAAGTTTTCCTGAGCTACAATAAACTGGAAAGGCTGTTAAAAAAGTGATCAGAGTAGCTGGTGTTCGTTCTTTAAATCTGCAGTGGACAGCATCACACTGCCAGTGACAGAAAAATATATCCTCATGGTAAGTCATAATTATAAGGCGAATTATGAGATAACAGTCTTGATTATGAGATTTTAAAAAATTCCAAATTATGAGATAAAAGTCAATTATGTCCTAGTTGTGAGATAAAGTCACAATTCTGAGAAAAAATTATAGGTATAAGATTAAAAAAAAAAGTCCTAAGTACGAGATAAAAGTCAATTAGATAAAAAGTCAAAATCATGGTAAAAAAGTAATAATTATGATAGAAAGTTACAAAAAATCACGAGAAATCATATTATATAATAATAATTTTATTGACTTTTTCGATCTAAGAATTATGACTTACCATGGGAATATGTTTTTCTCTCACCAGTGGAAATGGGTACACAGACAGTGAAAGTGAAACTGTTTGAGTATTTTCAGTTTCAGCATCAGGAGAAAATAACACTGCACAGCTACTGACAACTGCTTCCAGGGTCAAAAATGAACCTTGAAGTTAAACTTTTCAGCCATGATGGCAGAGAGATTCTTAAAGAAAATTTAAAAAATTACCATTCAGTGACAACAGGTAAACTCCTCATAGCCCATTCCATATGATCCAAAAACTCCAGAACAGCTGCTCGTGGTATTAAAGCCGAGGCTATTTTATCAACTGCTGTTTCCGAGGTCAAGAAAGAACTTAGAAACTCCAGTGCACAGCATTGTCCAACACTGAAACATGGTTTGACCCTGAAAAGCAATTATTTTATCATCTACGTGATCATGACGTGAACAGTTGAATTACCCTTTTCACATCACAGAGTAATCTACTTTGCACGAGGATCCAGGAGGTAACTGTGTTCTAACATCTATAACTCACTTTTTCCTTTACATGGACTTTGGAGTTTGTGTGCTCTCTGCTCCACACTGAACCTTGCATTTTTGTGTCAATCTGTCTTACATTTTATGCTTGTTGACTTTTCCTACAAATGTTCACACTGAAATGATGGTGATGAAAAAGAATATCTCAAATATAAAGGTGCTACTAAAACCTACTAAACAGCCCCATTTAAGGTCATATCATTTTGTTTTAATGGACTGTGCTTATTTTTACTCAAACACATTCTTTGTTTTTCATCTTAAATGAATATTGTCTATCACATTACAAGCAACAAAAATCTGCAGGATAGTGCAGATTTTCATTCTGGATCACCACGGAAATCATGTGGTTAAAATAATCGATACATCACTAAATATCAATACTGAATTTTTAAAATGCTTTTCATGCTTTTTTCCCCGCAGTATCGACACTCCGATACCAGCTACACTTTCTTGCTCTCTTTTCTCTTACCCACAGTGCTGTCTTCTTTTCATCATCTCATCTGCTATATCCGTTGTCTTATTATATCCTCACTATATCTATCTTCAGATAAATGTCTAAAATTTTATGCTCTCAATGTTGTAGTTAATGTAAATAATAAGCAGTGAGTACATTTTTCCTGGTGGCATTGAAAATGGTATTTAAAATGGACATCTTTCAAGATACGGTATCGAAATGAGAAATTCCAGTATTATGACAACACTACACCATAAACAAAAATAAATAAAATCTGCAGATTCTGTTTTGGCCCACTTATCAGACACCAAAACACTGTAATTTATAATATCATGTGACAGAATTTTGAGGTAACAGTTGCAACACACAGTATAAATACTGCTTTTACATTTAAAAAAAGTGTCATGGAAATGCTGTTTGTGGTTTAACGTTTCTGACAGGCAACTCTCAGTTGTTGTTTTTTTGCCAGAATCACCACAAAAAAAAAAAAAAAACTTTCTGGAATAAAAATTAATGGTAACTCTTTTTTCAACCTGGACCACATTTTCCCATATTTTTGTGTCTAAGTGAATAATAGGGAGCCTTTAGTGCTGGTCAGACTAAGGTCTGATCCACAAAACATGATGTAGCATCATTACACTTCAAACAACATACTCAACCTCAGTAGTTTTTCCCAGTGCTCAGCCCCATACCAAGAGCTCAAGTACCCTGAACACCAGTCACGTTCCAAGTGTTTTCTTTTTGAATGAATTTTGAACTGGATGTTGTTTAACACTATTGATTATTGGATATTTTGGATCATTTCATACAAGACATAGTGATCCTGGAATAAACTGTGTTTAGGCGAGGTCACTTTCATTTTTTTCAGTCAATTTGGTCAATTTTGCAAACATGCGCACAATTCTAGCAGGTGGTGGTCAGGTGTTGGTCAGGTGTTAAAGCACACTCATATTGGTGGGTATATGTCCTGTGCAGTCGTTTCATCATAACTGGCACTTGTGACAAATACGCGTCACAATGCCAGCCTAAAACAAATTTGTAAACCTATTTGTCATTTTCCTCCTCATCCCTATTTGCATGTAACTAGTATCACCTGGGGACCTTTAGTAATCTGTAATAATTGCAGAGGTCATCTGTGATCTCAATCCTGTGTTAGTTTGCCACTTCTGCAATTTTTTAAGGAAAAATCCCACAGCAGATTACCTACCATATTTCACCAAACACAAAGGTCATGTGATAATATTGTTCCTGTGCAAGTCAGCATCTTGGGAAGTTGGTGTTTGTTTGTTTTTTTGACTAAGTATTTTGTTTTCTCAGAGCCTCTTTTCTGCCTCTCTCCTGGTCCAGAACTATGGAAGCTGCATTGGCAAATATAAAGAAAAGTTTTGAAAGCATTTTGGGTGCAATTTCAGTTTATTGCTCTTCTCATTCAGGAAGCAGATGTTATGCAAAGCCTTGACATAATATCCAGGGAATAATATCAGTAAATTTGAATAAAATACAAACTTTGCATATCTTGCGAAAAAAACAGATGTGGCAGGGTAATTACTAAATCACATGAGGTCCCCTGGTAACACTAGTGACATGCAAATAGGGCACTAGATACAAATATGCAGTGGGAGGGTGACTTTAAAAATGGATTCTGATTGTTACTAATTATCTGTTAAAAACTGTAATCAGTAACACAATATTTGAGCAGTGTAACTTAATTACTTTCCATTTCTTTTGGATTACTTCAAATACGGTGAAACTATTTTGCCTAATATGGTGTTTTTAGGGCTGCAACTAATTATTTTCTCAACGGATTGGTTGTTTGGTCTATGAAATCTCAGAAAATTGTGAAACATGGTGATCAAGATCCAAGATGATGTCCTAAAATGTCTTCTTTTGTCCACAACTCAAAAATATTCAGTTTACTGTCAGAGAGGAGTAAAGAAACCAGAAAATATTAACATTTAAGAAACTGAATTCAGAGAATTTTGACTTTTTTTCAATTAAGAGATGACTCAAAACAATGAATCGATTAATTAATCCTGTCACAATCTTGTCAGTGGAAAAATAGGTTCAATATATTTGGACTTATTTTTCAAGTCTTTTCTGAAATTATTATTTTCATTATCATTTAATCTATCGACCATTTCCTCCAGTAACTAATTAGTTGTTTGGTCTATAAAATGTCAGAAAACAGTGAAAATATTGATCAGCGTTTCTCAAAGTGCAAAATGACGTCCTCAAATGTCTTGTTTTGTCTCAAACATATTCAGTTTACTGTCAGAGAGGAGTAAAGAAACATCAAAACAATAAATAAATGAACAAAATAGATGCAGATTAATTTAATAGTCGATCGATAATAGATTAATCTTTGTTTTATGCTCATTGTTAGATGTATTAATTTGTCCAGCTGTTCCTTCCTTTGTTGTGTGCAATTTATTGACTGATTGATTATTTAAGGACAAAATATGTTGAAATTTCCACCCAGTAAAGCATTTTTTCACTAGAGGCCATGATCATGAATTGACCACTGTGTGCACTGCGCATGGCAGTATAGCGTTTTTTTTATTTTAAAACTGTAATCCTGCTAATAATCTTTACTTTTACTAAATGTAAATATAATCTGATTACATCTTTTTATCTGTAACTGTAATGGCATACTACCTATTTTGGTATCCAAATTACTTAATCCAGTTACTTGTAATCCAGGCGTGGGGAGTACGCCTGTGAGCTGCGACAAAGTTGTGAAAGAGCTGAAAGTTTGCATTTCACTCTCAACTTATGATTAGTCACTTTACACAGCCAGAGTGCTGATCACTCTCTGTGCCAGAACTGAATTTGGACAAACGGCACAAACCTGCAGGATTTCAATTAACGTGAGTGGGGCGCTTTTTCTGTTGCACTTCCACTCTGTGATTCTGGCTAAGTCTGGTGTATTTTTTTAAATAAAAATGTTGTCTTAGTGTAGCTTTAATGATTTGGGTTTGGGGGAAAGGATGAATTAGTCTAATGGGAAAAAACACAGCCATTCACAGTCATTACTGAGTCTTTCAGGGCTGTGGGCTCCCTATTAAGTGCTTTTAACACACATTCGCTGGCCTCTCCGTGCTCTGAGCTTTGATGATGTTAACGAGTGGTCATGCACGATTACATATACAAGGGTCTTGGGGAGGCAGTTGATGAGCAAAGAAAGGCTTTAATGGAACACTTGTCTACTCTGCTCGTCTGAACAAATCACACATTGGTGAAGTTTGAGCTGTAATGAGACAAATCACATCAGTGTAATCATGTTTAATCTCATTTTTCTGTCTCCCTTCAACTTAGCCTGTTTGATGATTGTGCATTTAGCATTGCCCTGATTAAATGACCTCAGACAATCAAATACGGCCATTAAACTGCTGATTACACATACAACTGTGTTGCACATACATAGGTCACAAATAATCCTCTATCTGCTGTCCTCCATGAATAAAGTGCATAAGAAGAGGCTCACGTTCACATGTCAATAAATAATAACATCTAAGCACTACAAATGTGGAAACTACACTGTAAATGACTAGCGAGATTAGGGCTGCAACTAACTATTATTTTCATTATTGATTAATTTCTCAATTAATGGATTCGTTGTTTGGTCCATAAAATGTCAGAAAATGGTGAAAAATGTTGAGCAAAGCCCAAGATGATGTCCTCAAATGTCTTGTTTTGTCCACAACC
>JAJHUR010100673.1:4111-39189 GCA_027495735.1 Lutjanus campechanus | reverse complement strand
TTATAACCCGTTTCGTGGCTGCCGGCTGCATCTGCCTCCCTCAATACTGAACCAATTTTGAAACAAGTTGTACCTATCATTCATTCACATACATACACATGGGGAAATATGGCCCAGGTTGAAAAATACTGAAGTTATCCTTTAAGTGTGTTATTTCCTGTTAGACCCTTATTAGACTTTATTAGAGGTTAATTATGGGCACATTACAACAGAGCTGTGCTGTAAACTAGAGTGTATTATTTCCCACTGCTAGACCCTGATTTGACTTTATTAGAGGGTAATTGTGCCCACATTAGAAGAAGAAGAAGAAGAAGAAGAAGAAGAAGAAGAAGAAGAAGAAGAAGAAGAGGAAATGTATTTATATAGCACTTATCACAGACAGACAGTACAACCAAACTGTACTGTAAATTAAAGTGAACCCACAAATGTGCTATACCACTGCATTTAAAAACATGTGTACCAGATCTACCAAGTAGAGGCAAAAATTCTGGAGGTGGAGGAATATTTTGTCTATGTGCGACTACACAGACTTATTTTAATACTGTTGGCAGAAAATGGGATTTGTGTCCTTAATTAGCCTTGAATGAAGTCTAATAATGGTCTAATGGTGGGAAATGATACACTTAGTTTATGGTACAGAGAAAAAGAAAATACAACAGTGAGATGTTCAGTAAGGGTATCATAGATTTTTTTTAGGTGCTATTTTTAGAATACTTGTGTCACGTCTTTTAATTTGACTCAGCCAGCGGCAAATTAATCAACTGCATTGCCGGGCTTTTAAATAGTTTCTTGCCGGAGCTATGAAAATCCATTCATATAGTCAGTGATATACACGAGTCCTCACTGACATTGCAGTGCTAATGCAGGCTCTCTCTCTCACTCCTCCTCTTCCACTATGCAAGCACCACAAGCTGAGAGCAGTAACAGAAGCAGCTCTCCCTCACTCTTTCTCTCCCTCGCTGTCTCTCACATGTGTGCTTGCTCTGCTCAAACATTTGTCTTCTCACTTTTGTTTGACTATCATTTCCTTCTCTCCCTCCTAAAAATACAAAACACTTCTCTCTTTCTTTTCAGTTTTTTTTTCTTTGACCCGTAACTATCCCCTTCCATCCTGCCAAAGGAGAAGAAAGAGAGTCAGTGGAAAAAAAAAAAGAAAAGAAAAACCTCTCCCCTTTCCCCCATTTCAGCTGCTTGCCTCAGATGCACAGAGCACAGTGTTATCAACCACTTTAAAAATCATCAGAAACGATAATCTCTTGATTGCTCGATGACATTGTTTCTGGGGCACTTTTGAAGAGAGACAAAAGACATGTGAGTGATATGACTCTGTGATTATATCATCCCCTAAAAATATCCAATTTGTGAGCTGTCATTTCAGACCAAGAGAGTAGCAGAACAGTGGAACCGCTCCTCTCTTCTACCCATTCATCTGTAAAAGAAAGAGAAAAAAAGACATGATTTAACTGTTCTGCATCCAGAGAGTTATTTTTGGTTCTGAATGTGACAGGTATAATTATTGCAGCCATATGGCGTTTTCTTATCTGTATTTTGACGGCAGTGCAGAGGTCATTCTACCATCCGTGTTCAGCGCTGAAGCTAACGGTGTTGTCAAGGCTACCGCATGCAGGATGTGAGCCCGGTGCAGAACACATCATTTTCTTGTTCCATTTTTAAAGCCGTGACCAGGGTCTGTGCTTCATGCAGATCCAAATGTATTCCCTCTTTTCCCAGTTTTATACTTCTGATTATGAACCCCACACCAGCTTAAAAGAAGCTGCAACTTTTCTCTCATTTAGTGACCGTCAGAGAATCAAATTGGCACTAACCAGAGATTTTATTAAGTCTGAAGGCTTTTAGGGTCAACTTCAGCTCTTTGACATACTGCTGTAGTGAATGTGATCACCCACAGCGAAAAACGTGAGAAAGAAAGGTATCAAGGTTACAAAGGACTGTTGATGGAAAATGAGCTGCCCATTCCCACCAGCAAAAACAGGCATAAGCTAATCACAACCCTTTTTTACATTTACTGATAAGTGGCAACCTCTAGTGGCGTAGTAATTACAACAGGAACAGAAGAAGGAAGTCCAGTGACTTCTAAAGATCAAGGAAGTCTGCATTAGAGGTGGTTGACAATCAAGTACCAGACTTTCACCCAGTAGACCAAGCTATGAGTCACACTGAGACCAACATTTTTTTGTTACATTACACTGCGTTAAGTTAAAACACGTTACGAAATGTTACATTACGTTACGTTACATTGCGTTGCGTTACTTTACACAAAACTACAGTATGTCACGTTACATTACATAATGCCACGTTACATAACTCTATGTTATGTTATGTTACATATCTGACTTCACTACGTCACATGACTTATGTCACTTCTGTCATGTGACATATATATCATACTAACTTGCTTATTTAAACTATAATCTTTCCTAAACCTAACAAAGTACTTTTGGTGCCTAAACTGAACCAAATAATTTTGGTGCCTACAGCCAGAGTTATTCTTACTGTGTAATCAGCTGCGTACGCAGCTGAAAACTGTTTCGCTACACTAACCACATCCTTAATGTCACGTGAATTAAGGTGCAGTACGCCTGTCACTGGTACTCCACACCAGTCATATAGCCAATCTTTCTGGGAGGTATTAGTAATCTACCTGTTCTGTTGTTTAGGTATGAGGATATGTTTAAAACAAGAGAGAAGGTGACAGAATGAAAAGACAGAGAGGCTGCACAGCTGGCATTGGCCCAACAAATTCATTTTGTGGGACCACAAATCAGTCAGTGTTACGTGAGTCAGAATCCACAACTTGCGTCTGCCATGGAACAGCAGCAAGTGCTCAGTGTGTTGGATCACGATCAAAGTGGATTGTGGTGCAACTGAACACACCCACTGGAGCGGACCTGGAAAGCATTTTGCTTTTAATTCACTTAAGTTCCTTGTTTAGCTTATTTAATGAATACTTGTGTTAGAAGCATTAAATACAGCCCTGTTATCCACCTACAGCGCAGCAGCTGACCCTACGTGGTGCAGACCAGTTCAGTCATGCATAAATGGCAACTATGCCCACGGGGCCTGTCGTGTACAAAAAATACCTTGTTTAACCTTATCTTGTGAGCGTACTTTCAGTAAAACTGACTTTCACCATTTTATAGAAGAGAGTAGCATTAGGCCTGACACTTCCTATACCAGTGTAATATATTATTAGTGAATATTATTAACAGTATATACTAAATAAAACACACTGATGCAGCTACAAATCAAAACACACACATCCTCAAATGCAAGGTGAATACATAGAAGGAGCTTTTCTCTGGTACATGACTGTGTGTCCCTACAAGAAATACCTATAAAATGGATTTTTTTTTTCATGTGCAGCAGCCATAACGCTCTGTACAGTAATGAGCTAGGTGATATTTAGTGGGTGGCCCTCCTGACTAAAGCAAAGTGACAGCTGCATGCTAGGTTGTAATTTGTTTCTTATAAAACCCTAGTTCAGTGTCCAAGCTCATTACATGTGAGAATGTGTCACAAGCTGTATTTCACTGGTAAGTAAACAGCAGTTTCAAGTGCACAAAACCTCCAATCTTGAGGGCTGATGCAAGATGTAATCATATCTCTGCTAAGCTACACTGTACCAGTTTTATACATCTGACACAAGACGACTGCAATTTTTAGGTGCAATGTGGTGTACTGTGGAAAAAACATTGGTTTACAAGTTGTTGTTTTTTCACAAAGAGTTTAAAATGAATATATTGTGTCATTCAGATCGATCAATCTGGATAATGTATTCCAAGGTGTTTTCTTAGAAATATACTGTATTTTGACAAATAAGAACAAGTAACTTAAGAACATGGACGTGTTAAGTCTGTGCTCTAGCACACTTCTGCATAAAGTCTGTATAAACCTACACCAGTCTTTCATGAAGCTTGAAATCAGAGTTGTAAAAACAATGAAATGTAAAATTATATAAAATTATATAAAGGAATAAAGGGAATAAAGTAAGTTGGATGGATTAAACAGTCAGTGCCTCATTTATTTCCTAAGCAGCAGTGTCAGATTTTATATCTTAAATCCAAAATACGAGATGCAAGAGATCCTCTTTTACTACTTTGGCTTGTTGACTAAGCAAACTGTTTTTAGGTTTGAAAAGCCTCAGTTCATTGTGCAGCACATTGTCAGACAGAGACCATGTTTTTGATCAGTTCTCATATTTCAATTGAGCATTTACCTAAATCCCTCACCTCCCATTCAATTAATTATACCCCTAAACAAACAGGTAGCTAATCAGATATTAGGTTGTCGTTCACAATATTACAGCAAGAGGGACATGTTATGAGGAACAGATAAGCAACACATGAAAGTTTTAGAATTACCCCACTGAAATCTCACCTGTGGACTAGAAAGGTGACTCTGGAAAACTTAAAATGGGAACTGATGCCAACTCGGCTCCACATTAAAAAAAAGAAAAAACTCACCACAAAGTATGGAAACGCCCATAAAAACTTACCAGACTAGTCATGCAGAATAGAATAGAATAGAATAGAATAGAATAGAATAGAATAGAATAGAATAGAATGATGTAAGAGCATCATGTGACCACCTAGTGAAAAGGTACTGCATCAAGCAAAAATCTATATTAGATATGGAGGTTGAGCTCAGAGAGAAAGATGTTTTTAACAGTCTGTATGTTCAGCTCTTGATACTTTTGTACTTTCCGACAGAATCTCTGAGGTTTGAAGTTTAGTTTTAAATTTTAGCTGTGCTGCGTCACTGCTTGTCCTTTCAGGGACCGGCCCTATTTTACTGTTACTTGCAGTTGGATAGGAGTTCTGTTAAGTTACTTCTGATGAAAACCCAACATTTTGTGATGTTAATAAAAGCTTTTATATAACAAAACAGAAAATGAAATGTGGTTAACCAGTGTTTTACAGCTGCTCCACTCAAGACAAGCCCGTATTAAGACACACCTTCAAGCCAGTAGCCTACATGCAAAGCCCACCATGCTGGGCCAGCCGAGACCAAATCTAACCAGATATTACAGCAAACATCTTCCAATAATGCAAAACAGGATACCATGTTTTGAAGCTTTGCCGTAGCATGTTTAGATGCGCTTTTTAGCTAATCAGTCTCATCTCCTCTCTGACTCCACCAATCTCTCCATTGGAAAGAAAAAGCACATGCATGTGAAATGCAAGCACTTCTGTTATGTGGTCTGTACATTTGAATAAATGGAAATAGCATACTATTTTTGTAGAAAGTGATTGAAGCAATCTCTATTTAGAGTTAGCTGCAAGGCATCCCAGAGGACTCAGGGACTTGTAGCTGCAGTTGATTGTGTTTCTTCTGTCCATGTCTCTGGAGCATTTGCATCAACTCAAGCGTGATAGCTTCCATAGAGCGTGCCACTTTACCTGATTCAAACATGATTGACATATAAGGCAGACCAAACCTCCATTATCATATTTATTACCTGTGTTATTGGAAACCACACATGCAGGGCTGAGCGCTCTACCTCATATGCAGGAGAACTGTCCCAGAAGACAACAGGTTACTCGTGCTTCTTTTCTCTTGCTGATGTTAGACTTATATGGAACTACTCTCATCATGATTTGTCCTATCCCAGCTGTGACTGGGTGGGCACATGGCGAGATCCCATCAGGACAAATTAGGAAGACCATGAATAAACTTGCCTGTGAGGAAAGAGGCTGAGAATCAAGATAGACATCAGAGTAGCACCTCCACGGTCTTATACTGAAGTTATTTGATTTACCCCATATGGCTGGCCTGAATAGAACCTGAAATCTTGGTGCTAACTGTGCTTTCATCACAAAGAAGGAGTGATCTATGGAGATATCTTTCTTTTTCAAACTTGGGTGATAAATAAAACCTGTACCCAGCCCAAAAGGTGAGGACAGAGATGGAGGGCTGTGTTCGCAGCCAGAAAGGTGATAAATTGAAACAGTGATAGCCAGAAATGAACTTTTTATCTATATAGCGACTGCTCTGTTTTTGATAATCTATTACTGTAACACCACATCCATCAACAAAGACAAATTTGATGTGACTTGGTATGCAATGTTAATCATTCAAACTGTTCGCATTCAAACTGACTGACAAGAGAACTCTTCTTTGCCCCATATCTTAGCCTTTTCATTTCCCCTTTCACTGTCTATTTTCTGTGATCATGCAATCCCCTCAACAAACTGTTGTCACAGTCACACTTTATTTTATCCACTAATAATATATAATTAGGTGTACTTTGTATTAAATAAGACAAAAGCTAGAAATATTATGTTCTGTATTAGACAGTATTGGACTCTTCATTAGACCCTTATTAGACAGGACGTCACTGTAAACTAAAGTGAAATCACAAATGTGCTACTTCTGCATTTAAAAAAATTATGCGCACCCAATCGGTTTTCATCTAATTTGATACAAAGTATGGCTTGTCATGTCTTATTAGCGTACTGTAAGATAAATACGACCTTTCAACTGTCTTATGAGAGCTGAAGACAAGAAATCATGCGGAACCAAACACCAGTTTGGACACCTTATGAATGGACGGATCAATTGATTGATTTGTGTAAGTGTGTAAATCCTGGTCGCCTGCAGATGGTCCTAAAACCCCCTCAGCATGATTAGCAGCTTCCTACTGAGAATGCTAAGTAGCCCAAATAGCACACACATATCACAACTCAGACAGAGGGGCTCAAGTGTGTGTGTGGATATGATGGGGTATGGTTTTACTATGGTAAAACCTGGCGACCTTTGGTATTTCTCTAATACTTTGATCACTGTGCTCAGACAGTGTCGCTGCAGAGAGGAATGTGTTTCTCCTTTAACCTGCGAGAAGGAAAGATATTTATGGAGCATCACTGATATTTCATCAGAGTAACCCAGGCTCAGCGAGGCACGGTGCAGCCTCATGATCATCTGTTTCAAAAGAAATCCCTGCACCACCAGATGTGTGTGTCATATGGCCCATGTTGGCCAATAAGGGTATCATTGGTTTGTGCTGAACTTTTCATTTCTTGTCATTCTTTCTTGGTGGGGCTTGTCAAAGAAATGATCTTGCTTCACTGGTCACTGCATCAGTCACGCCTCAGCCCATAGTTGCTCTGGAAAATTGCCTTGGCTTTAGAATAGTCCCCAGCTTGAGGCATGGAATTGTCTGTGACCAATACTGTTTCTTCCTCTAGAAAATTACATGTTTTTTTCAATTCATGGGTTATTCAGGCACCCCCCACCCCCCCACCCCCCCAGCATACACAACATAATCCCACATCATATTTTATGTCTAGATCAAAAATCACACAGCTCATTTTATCCTCCAGCTCTATATAGAACTATGCTGTTGTTACTGCACGAAAGCCAAAGTGAACCAGTCATTTCTGTACTGCTGACGACTGTCAAACTTTAAAATGTCCATGTGTAATGATAATGTGAATATGTGCTGCATATCCAGCCTGACTTTTACTGATCTGTATCTAATTAATCAGACAATATATGACATTTTGCAGAGAGAATATAAACTTACCAAGAAACTTTCAAGTCTTAACTTTCCGTATTTTTCTTCTCATATGTCCATGTTCTGTGAATTTGTTTTTGTCCACCTAATAAATGTTATTTCAGCACTCACTCGCCCTTTTAACTCTGTCTTGGTTTCCACTTTTGGCATAATTAAAGATTGACAACATGAAAGTGAAGCCGAAACGTTTTTGCCACCCCCGGGTGGCTGGCTGCCGTATAGGTCATATATCCCATCTCCTCCATGTTAGCAGATGGGACATGGGACAAACTAAAAAATCAAAATAAACTTCTAATAATAATAATAAACTTCTTCCCAAAGATGGTTTCTGTCATTTTACTGTTGGTAGTTGTTATCACACTGATGTTTGTTCAAGTGCTTCTTTTTCTGATAAGTTTGGTTTGGTTTGATAGTATGAAAGGGGGATTTCACATCATGATTGACAGCTGAGCCCTGCTCACGATTGTGTAGGCTAGGTGTATGGGTGTAACCTCGATACCGCGGTTCCAACCCTGATCACTACTGCACAGACTCTGGCTCCAAATGACGCCACCAAATGGCAGTGGTGCTCCAGGATATTTCGGCTTCGTTTTTGTACAGTGGGAGGAAGTGGAGATGTATCGTCCGTCTTTACTTACAGTGGTCTCCACCTGAGAGTGAACCAAAGCCAAACTAAAATGAAGGGTCAAAAGATGCGGCAAAGCTACACAGAGCTGAGGAGAACTGTTGAGTCTGTAATAATTCTCTCTACGAGACTATTCACATTTAAATAGTCGATCCAGTAATCCAGGATCTTCAAGTGTAAAAGCATACTTTTCATGGTGCATGTATTTTTACCTTTACTTTCATCATTGAGTTGAAGATCTTTACCAGGGTATAATTATTCCTGACTTGGCAATTAGATTTTTTTCAAGAACATCAAGCCTTGCTCCATATTAGATCACTTTGTGGCTATAAATTGAAATTAAGTCCTTTTGGCCTCAGCTAAGTGGAGAATCTTTCGCTACAAATAATCCTTTCAAAAATGCAATCACACATTTGACCTTGCAGGCTCCACTGGTCGAGAGAGCGTAAGGGGATAGAGAAGCACCCTTCAGTCATTTAGCAGACAAATGGAACAGGTTTGTTCAAAAGCCCCTTGACATCACAAAAGAAGCCTTCACCTTTTAACACACAGTATCAGTTTGCCTGGTTGCCCTTCACTAGTGGAATAAGAAGCAGTGGTGTGCTTTTGTGCAGAATCGTGCTTCAGTTTCTGTTGAGCACAGATTTACTTAAATAATTAGCTCCCTGGTGGTCTGGATATCTAATGTTAGATTGAGGATAATTCTTGAATATGCCCTGTGGTATTACTCTAAAAGTGTTTATCAACAGCCTGGTCATTTCCTCGAGTGATGAATAGCGATGTGTGGAAGATGAATGCCCCCCAGCTACACCCACACCTGACATACAGTATGATGCAAAGTGTGTGCTGATTTACACTGGCTCTTCACCACCATATGGCTCACATCACTCATTTCCCCAATGACCAGCATGGAGACCACTTCATCAAGGAGAGGGCAGCAGTTGTAATGGTAGTGGCAGGGATTTTGACAGAGATTGGGGGGAGGGACGGAGCAATTTCAAAATCAGTCAAATCAAACAAACACCAACCCCCCCACAGCCCACTCCCTCCACTAATTCCTCAATTAAGCTAACCTTGTTTGTTTGCTAAACGAAAACGGGCTCGGAGAGCTCTCCCGTCCCATGTCAATAAACCTGAAGAGGCAAAGCGATCAATGACAAAGAAGGCATTCAATTTATGTTTTAAACCAAGGCTAATCAGCTAATTTGCTTGGTTCAATGTGGTATCCTAAGCTCCCCACAAAGGCTACTCAAATGTCCTGGTAATGAGCATGAAGATTGTTTTCTCATTTTGTGTAAGTAAGTTAACTGTGGTCGAAGGGGTTGAGACACACAACTGCCACACTTTTTCATTTATGTCTGTCAGAAATATGCTCTAAGTGGATGGTAAGGCAACATAAAAGAGAGTAGTTTGTGGCATAAAGTGAGACAAAGGGCCTTATTTATATTTTTAGCACATGTTCTAAAGTGCATAGGGCAAGAGCATTTAGCACATGTCCAACTCCACTTTGCTATTTAAATGGTGCATAATCTGGGCACAAAGTAAGGTGTAAAGAGGTTGCATTTAATCTCTTAATTACATGTGTTTTGGGAATACCATGAATTAAACCACTGTCATCTCCAGTGCCCTTTAAGAGCCAGCTGCCCCTGTCTCTAGTGCATTACTATTTAAATGGCAGGTTCAGATTCATTAAAATTAACATTACAATAGTGGATGGATGAAGTGTTTCCTTAGTAAGAGGGATACTGTACGTGCATTTACGCATGAGACACAGCAGCAGGACTGCAGTGATGATAATGCATGCAGCCTGAAAGCAGCTTCTCTACTAATGACAGTAAATTGCTCAAGAAAACAACACAAAAAAATCACCTGGAAATCTCACGCTGCTCTACATAAATTTAAAGACGATTTAATGATTAGACAGGCTGCTTTCACTCATTTTAAACTTTTTGCACAGTAATGTCACTATGGCCAATATTTTTCATACTTTAGCAAAACTAAAGACTGTAGTTAGACACATGACAGGACAGGGGAAAATGGAGGAAATTATTTTTTAGACAGGTCTGATGGAAGTCAGGATTTATATGGCTGATATGTTCCAAACCATTTCCTTGCATGAACTTTGTGTGACCTCTGTTGGATTAGTAGAATAACAGGACATTAATTAAGATTACCTTGATCAATCCTGTCTATGTGTGTGGAGATCTAAACAATCAATTAAGTTACAGCTGCTGTGCCTCGTGCATAAATGCACACAGCATATTTTTTTAACACTTCACCCTATTTCACCTTTAAACCATCCACTACTAATCAGAGTGATATTTTTTATTAATCAGAATAGTCATTTTAATGATAAATGTTTTTGACTTTAGACCAGGTTCTTGTTGGTCAATGCTGCAATTGTTTTCTGCTGCCTCAAGGTAACTTTGCATCAACAGTGTGCCTGGCCGCACCTCATTTTAAGACCAACACAGTCACGGGTGCAAGTACATGAGTTCATTGATGGGTGCAAGTACATTTGCTACCTACACAGCGTGAGAGCTGGCCATGAAAATGACAACTCTGTCTGTAAGAAAATAGCAATGACAGCTGTGCTATGGAACCCAAAGTTTTAATTTATGTTCAAGTTGTATTTTTATTATTGATATATTATGGAAATAATTCATAAATTGCTTAACAAGTAGATTGTTTCACTAAAAACAGGTTTTGTCAAGGCCAGCTTTAAAAATTACCAAGTTTTCTTTGAACACAGTCTGTAATTGTGACTGATTAAGCTGCTTATTTATGTTGGATAAAATGAAATAATTCTAACAGCTCTCAGGTTGCATATGACAACTTGATGGTGGTAGTCTGGTGTTCATTCTTGCCCTCACACTAATGAAAACCCATGTCTAAATAACCCAAACCACCTCTTCTAATTAAACATTTATTTGATTTTTCTTTTTGTGTGCTGCAGACAGGCAGGAGACAGCATTTTCCTGTATCTGCTGGTGTGGAAAATGCCAGTGTTGGAGGAAAACAAATTCTAATGCAGCGTGCAATGCGGTGGAAATTATATTCAAACGTGATTGATCTGTTTATCCTGGACGGGAGCAGGCAACAATTTAACATTATTACCTTACCCAAAGGCAGAGTCATGCGATTTAAAATAAACAACAATCAGTCTTATTTCACTCTTCCAAATGGCACCATCATGCATGTTTGGCTCATTCAGCCGTTAACTCTTGTTTTGGTTGATGAATTCATTCATTCACTCATTCATTTAATCAGTCCCATTCAGCTCACTCATTTACTTATTCACCACAGACTAACACATGTAAAGAAAAACTGGGAGTGCTGTTGGGTTCCTCTATGTGATTCAGTGCCTCGCCTTTAATTAGAGCATGATAACATGTTTTTAAACTCTATCCCTCTCTGCCTCGTGTTCCCTGTGAAAGGCTCATGAATAAATTGAGGAGGAACATCCACTTTTGAACTCACTGGGCTTTACAGTACAAGAAGACGAATGCTGCGCTCACAGGAATGTTGAACTGGAGATGACATGAAGTGGTCTGAAATGGGCATTTCATAAGTGATATAACTGATCATAACTGTGGTAACAAAAGAAAGAATGAGGACTAAACAACTAAACATTTAGCAGCTGTTACATACAGTCAGTTCAATAAACTAAAGTGTTTGGTGGCGTTGATGGACTGAGAATTAAACTGGCCTATAAAAGTCATATGTGCATATTATAGGATAAAAAAGGATACAAAACATTTGTAATCATCTCAGTTGTCTCTTCATATCCACAGCCTTGGTCAGAGGGGCAGTTACCATTAGGCAAAGGTTGGCAATTGCCATAAGTCACAATCTACAATATAGGCCCCATAAAATGGATCAAAAACGTATGTTTAAGAATCTGTTGGTTTTTTTTCAACTTTTCTTAATTAATTATGTCTGTCTAAAAATCCTTACACTAACTAAAATGCTTAATTTACAAGTGTCTCAGGGCCTCCATGCTACATTGGACTATTCCAACGATTTAAGAAGGCAGTAGCCAGCTCGTGTAAGCAAACAGCACTGCACAATGTACAGACTGTTGAAAAATGAAGAGACACTACCCCAGCGTGTGCTGAAAAAAGGAGGAAGCAGGAGAATATGAACAGACAACACCCACCCCAGCCACAGCCCGTTCACTCTGCTGCCATCTGGCAAGAGATACAGAAGTATCTGCTACCATACCACCAGACTACAGAGCAGCTTCTTTCCTGAGGCTGTGAGACTCCCCTTAGCATTCCACCATAAATAAAAGTCTATTTTTATGACTTATCATGTATCGAAGGATTGAAAGGCGGGGGAGGTCAAGGGGTGTGAAGGGGGCCATGCCTATGTTTGCCTTTGGCCCAGAAATGACTAAATTCACCCCTGTGTCACGGGTGCTGAACACATCTCTGACTGGCTGTCAGGATCTGCTATATGTGTAAAGAGAGACTAAAATAATGAACACTGACCAGGAGTACATTTATTTTATTGGCTTAAGGAGAAACTGACAATTTGAATGTTCCTGATGTGGGGTTGCATGGTACAGGAGGTACAGAGCTTTACTGACCCATAAACAAACATCCCATTTGGATCAATAAGCCGAGTGGCCAATGCCGCCTCAAGATGCTCGCCATAAATCTGCAAGGGCCGCCCTCTCCCTCATTAAATTATAAAGGATCTGCGAGCCGTGAAACACTAACAGCGAAGCATCACACTGGTTGCTAAAAATAGAGATGCCTAAACAAAAGAGTTTTTTCCATCCACATTCATATTGTTACTCAAGAATCCTTTTAACTCTCCACTTCTCTCATTCCCTGAGGTCAGGAGAGGAGAGGTGGCCAGAGCCGGGCATCTCGACGTGCTTGCGCGTGTTTGCAGGGTGTCGTCCATGCGTCAACAAAACACTAACACGTCCCCGTGATGTCATGATGAGGGAGATACAGCTGTTCCAGCGGACGGGAACACTCTCACTGAGACACTCCGTCTCTGCCAGGAGGTCCGAGGTGCATCTTGTTGCTCCAATTTAAATTGCAAATCCACTTAAAGTACATAAGTCAAGAGTGCTCCCAGCTAAAATGCAAGCCGTGTTGAGTCTGGAAGATTTTTAAAAAATCATGGCGTTTGCACTTAGGAGGATTACATTTTCATGCGCTAAAAAGGGGGAGGGAGAGTCCCAACACATCATCATTGTCACGTCCAAAAGGGACAGCCCCGCAAAGCGAATTATATTTATTCTAAAAGAATATCATTCATTCCTCCTAACAGCTTATAATACATTTCACAAGTGGTCGTATGTTTTCAGCGCAGTGAGAAATGGGTGTTTCTTGGTGAAACTAATCAGGGAGAAAGAGCAGTTTCCACACTAGTGACTTTTCAAGGCCCAGTGGTATAAATATCAACCATCTGTGAGGCCATCTGCATTGGGGTGCTATATCATGCACCAAGGCCAAGCCACCAAACGCAGACAAGTTGCCTCCCGTGGCACTATCTACACTGCATGCAGGACAAGTAACCTATCGCAGAATCGCGGCTATCAACAATGGATCTTCTGTAGTGTTGTCACCCGTTCATACATAAGTGAGGTCATCTTTTAAAGGAGCAATCATGATAACCTCAGCGCCGTGTAATGCATTGTACAACTGTGTGCTCCACCCTCCCTCCAGATCTCATCTTGCTGCAGAAAAGCCCGCTTAGGGGGAAAAAAATGGAACACAGATGTAATATATGTTGGCTAACAGGTGCATTTTCAATCAAGTGTTTTTATCTGAACTTAGATTACAGTAGGACTGCAGTGATTGCAGGGACAAACATGTCTGTCACAAGCAGCCATCCATCATAGTTTGACAGCTGATATTGCACCAGTTCAGAGTAGTTTTTGCTTTTGTACTCTACACTACAGCGACTTCAGTGTACCGACGTCTGCAGAGATGAGTTGCAATGAGCCCATGACCTTTTATATTCAGCTGGAAATACAAAGATAAACACAGTAACACAAGCAAAGAGGAAAAAGACACAGTGTTGTTACCAACAAAACACCCGACCACACAAGACTGAAGACATCACCTCGTCGTGTCTTATCTCGTTCTTACAACATCTGGAATGATGTTGTGTGTGTCTGTTGCACCCTCTGTGTCTCATCAACTGTTCTCTGCGAACATGTGTTTCTTTGTGTGTTTGCATTGGCAGAGGGAGAGAAAGGGAGACGGAGTGTATGTGTGTGTGTCTACTTGTGCATGTGAGACATTGTTTCAAGCTATCTAGTTATTGGAACGGAAAGGAATGGAGGAGGGCTGGTGCTGAAGAGCAGGCCACTCGAGGGGGAAAGAGAGAGCGCGGGAGAGCAGAGGGGCCACTGGCGAGTGAAAATCCTTTTGTTATTTCTGTAGATTGTTGAGACACAGAAGAGGGGGATTAATTTGTCTCGAGGTCTGAGTGCAGCCATCAGCAGACAGCAGCGCTCCCCCTTTTTGCTGTTTGTTTACCTAACTTACACCATGCTGCTCTCAAAGCCAGTGATGGGATACATCTTATGTGGCAGTTTGGAAGCAGTTGATAGAATAATGCTAATATTGAGAAGCTGGGGGACAAATAAAAAATCTTAAGCGAATAAAAATATGCCTTCTGGTTAAAAACAGATGTTTAACATGCCTTTGATCACAGGCATGCGTCATCATAGCCTGCATAATATAAATAGCCTGGAAAATGTCTCATGCTTTTGAAGCTCAGACATACAGTTTTTCTTGTTTCTTCATGTAAAATCATTCCAGGTTAGCATCTCAATCTAAATCCTTAAGAAATAATGTACCAACAACAGACTTCTTTTTACTCTCAGTTAGTGATACAAATATACAGAAATGCCAGTCCTGCAAATAAAAATGACATTGATTAATCTGCTGATTATTTTCTGAATTCATTCAATTATTAATTTTTGGTCTATTAAATGTAAAATGACAAAATGATTATGCATCCTGGTTCACTGTCACTGTTACTGTTATTAAGTCCACCTGTGGTTTCACTGCTCTGACAAGTCAAAATGTCCGCTGTGTAACCAGTCCATTGCTTGTTTTGTCCAAACTAAAAATGTTCCAATACCACTTTTTACATTTTTTAAGGCAGATGCTATGCACCCGTGTGCAGCCCGGTGTATGTAGCTGAGCATGGCAGAGACAAGCACCCATGTGTCTGTGGCCATGAGCCATGTGCACTCTGGATGTAAATAACCAACATGCTTATTTACACCGTCATGGCAGAGACAAACCATGATCTTTCCTTAAACCTAACCAAGTATTTTGTTACTGAAACCTAACCAAACAGTGACTCATAACTTATAATAATTATAATTTAAAAATTAACCAAAAATTAACCCTGACATGTAACATGACATGCTTGAACCTGCTGTCCCACAGGAAAACCCTGTCACTTTTTATAGATGAAATAGGGAGGTCAGGTGTGAATAGCCAAATTGCTGCTCTGTGCCTATTTGTACAAACAGACACTGCATTTTTTTAATTACTGTTTTATCAGCTGCATACTACAAACCCTGTGTGAATGTGATATGATTGCTGATTTGATTTTTTTTTATGTAGAATTATGCAGAATTTCAGCATAGCAATAGCAATGAACTGCATTTGAATTGACAGAACACTAAACTCTATTTTTTTTTTTTTTTTTACTATTGTCCTATTTGTAATTTATGTTGGCTGTGGTAAAACTGAAGCTGAAGTCTCTCACATTTTTGTGTAATATTGTCTAATTGTCTTGTTTTGTACTGTTGTCTTATTTATAACCCATGATGACTGAGGAGAAGCCAAAGACAATTTTCCACATTGTTGACAATCAAGCTCCAGACTAACGTAACTTAACCTAACCCAGTGGTTCCCAAACTGGGGGGCGGGCCCCCCTGGGGGGGCGCGGAGCCATTGCAAGGGGGGCGCAAAAGACCAGGGGAGAAAAAAAGAGTGAAACAAAGCTGAATGAATATGATCTATGTAGGGGGAATAAACAAATGAGTTTGCTGTTTTTATCCAACTGACCTTTATTTTGCTAAAATTTAACTTTTGAATTCTTTTTTTATCAGTTCCATCCCCAATTATTGTTAACAATTGATTGAAAATTTTATGGTGGGGGGCTTGAACTTTTGTTGACTTCCGAAAGGGGGGCATACTGGAAAAAGTTTGGGAACCACTAACCCAACCTAACCTAACTAATGATAAAAGAAGATAATTTCTGCTTAATTTTCTGTCAACAAACTAACTGATTAATCAACCGGTTATTTCAGTCCTAAAAAAGCACTGAAATTGTGTTAAACCATATAAAATGTTGTATATTAAGGAAATGTTATATTAAGACTGTAAAATACCTTGAGATAACACTTTCCATATATTAATATTTTAGTTATATAAAAAACATTGTAGAAAATGTTGTTAGATTCACTATGAATCATATTTGCAGTTCTATATGATAGGACTGAGAATTATTTACTCATAACAACATTTTCATTAGTCCACTTTGATTCAATTCATATCAAAGGATTCGTGCCAGTAACACCTAAAAGGAGGACTGACATCCTCTTGACCGGCCTGTTAGTGTTTGTTGCAGGATGCTCGGGCTGTGTAAGAGAACTTCAGACTCTAGAGGTCTCCATCCTTCAGCATCCCCTCATCATCCACCTATTCGCCCTCCTCCTCCTCCTCCTCCTCCTCCTCCTCCTCCTCCTCCCCTCTTACATTTTGTGCAGCGGAGGAGGAAAGGAGGAGAGACTGCTGAGGTGGAGACAGAGGGGACCCTGAGACAACACGTCCCACGCCAGAGCCAGACAGCCAGGGAACTTTGATTTGACGCCAAGTAGCCCTGCGATGAAAATGACGATGAAGAGAAAGAGCCACGTTTCTTCTTCTTCTTCTTCTCTTTGGGAGGCTTAGATATGTCGGGTGCGTGCAACATATGATGTCCTTGGACTCATATGCTCAATGAAGATTTATTTCTCTGTGATTTCGCTCCTCAACCCGCCGATGGTGCCGCTGCGTTGTGCCCGCACTCACAGGTCAGCCGAATGCGTTTGAAGGCAGTCTGAGCGCATTGTTTCCAGCTCCGTTTGCATATGGGATTTCCAGCCGTGATGTCTGCAATATTTCGCTCTTTGTTTCTGGGTAAGTCACTTCCCATTCCTTAAAAAGAGAATTCATTAATTAAAAAAGAAGCAGTGCGGCGTGTTCGTCTGACAATTGTGACTGGCGATGTGGACCTTGATGTCTGCCGTTATTATATTTACAATTATTTTTATTTAATACACATTTTTATTGTTTGACGGGTCCTTAACGACATGTGTGGCAAATGTTTTCAGCCTCGATTTAGAATGATGTCAGAATATATTTATTTTTTATTTTCATTTCCTATCGTCACCCTTGCTCTTGCACATTGCTATTTATATTTACGCATAGCTTAAAAAAAAAAAAAAAAAAAAAAAAAAAAAAAAACACAACTCAACCTTGATTCTACATGGGGGAGTTCTGAAAAAGGGGGATTTAAAGGGGATAAAAGTTCACCTGACCCCTCCCTTTAAATCTGCTATCCAGATTTATTGACCCTGTAAGTGCATCTATTGACACTTAATCTTCAGAAACAGGCCTGCTGCAGATAAACAAAACGATTTTTACCATTGTTTGACAAAGGCATGAAACCCCAAATGTAGCACACACAGCAATCGTTAAGGTTAGATATTTTCTTTATGCTGTTTCTTACTATTTGCCTCAATTTTATGTCTCCTGAATGTCATTTTAAGAATGAACAAATGTTGATCTAAATCAGCTTGAAACAGAACTTGAAAAGGTTAATTGAAAATGTTTGTTTCTTATGATCCTAACTGAAAGCTTCCTTTGTATCTATCACCTCTACTGCTGATACTAATATCAGTACTGATCTTATGACTACTATATTACAGTAATGTACTGAGGGCCTGCAGGTTCCAAGCCAGATGAGAGATTGTTTAATTCCACTGTGACTTTGCTGACTGGTTGCTGTATGTGAGACAGTGTAAAAATGACTTCCAGTAAGAGGTTTCACACTCCCCACTGCTGTCTCATCACCTGCAGTGGAATTTCCCTAGCAGGGTGTAACTGGGGATAAACCAGCTTTATGCAACAGGGAGCTTGGAGTCTGAAGTGACTGTGAATATGATATGAAAAAGTTTGGAAACCCCTGAGTTAAAGTAAGAGTGGTTGAGAGTGGACATACTGTATGAAGGATAATGCTTTGGTTTGAGTCCAGAAGTCGTGCTGTTTAGCCTACGTGACGCTTGTTGCAGTCTGGAGAGAATCAAAAGACGCAATCACTTGTGTTTAATGTTTCGTTCCATTAGTTCAGACTTACAGCTGGTGTTATTTTGCTCATGTTTGATGTCAGAGGCATCTCTAGACCAATTTTACTTGGGGGCTCATGCTGGGGCCAGTTGTTTTGTTATATTTGACTCATGACGAAAGTGACAAAGAAAGGGGCATTATTCAAGATGTCAATTTTCTTTTTATCATTATATAAAGTAATAACACACTAAAAACAACAAAAAAATGTGTCAGCACCATATCATTGCAAGAAAGCAATAATTGTATTATTATTGCAGACACTTTGTTTGGATGGGGGCCACTGGAGGGTCCAAACTCTGTGTTGCAGGGATACCAGCCCCTATTGGCTGTTAGGAGGAAGAATCTATGTAACAGCCTTAAGCATTTCTTATATTTTTTATAATGACAATATTCAAACACGTTTATTGAGTTTAACTAATTACTTATCATGTCCTTGTTAAATACCATGCTTTTGTGGTTGCTTTATTAAGATATCTAAATACTTTTTTGTGCATTTATTAGCAGTTAACTATGCACTAATTAACAGCTGCATGTGTTGTTAACTTGTTAACAGTTGACCATGATTTCTTTTTATGTTTTAGTTTATTTAAGAGGATTCATGAGCAAGACAACTGTTCAGCCAGAGTTAGCAATATACTGTAGCTAATTTACATCTGTTGTCTCTGAGCAGGTAGATGTTAAGAAACAGCACAGTACAAACAATACCTCACAGGAGAGTGCCATATGCTCCTTGTCCAGTGCATTCTGGGAAAGGCTCCAGCTCTCCTTGACCCCTGAATAAGATACAGTAAGCAGTATAGAAAATGCAAGGATGGAGACAGGATGTAGACCTGCGTACATGATGACTGGTTAACCACTGAATCCACAGTATGTGCTCAGCGATGATGATCACTGATCCTCCACTTTAACTAAAGGAGCTGACTCGGCAGTGGACACCACATGCCAATGCACTGAGGTTGTCAAAAGTATCAATACTTCAATACACTTTCCACAACACATGTTTAAAACAATACAATATCCATTAATTATAGTATTGAACATACCACAGCTATGAAACAAAATATGCTCATTCAAAACCCCAGTTCAGTTTGGTCTTTATTGTCCTGCCTAAAATTTGTCTTGCAGCAGCAAAACCAGACGGTGTTCAAGTACTTTCTCTGTATCAGCAATGTGTGCAGGTTGTAAAATAAAAAAAAAGAAAAGAAAAAGAAATATTAAAAATATGCTATTTTGTGTGCCTAGGACCTTTTATCCTTTTTGCTGTGGTATTGAAAGAGGTACTGCGTACTGTTTGGCCTGTTTTTTGAATGTTCCTTTATAGACTACATTATAAAATGTTTACCATGCCATTGTTTTAGCGCAACATCACCTATATAACCTGACGATTATTTTTTTAACTTTGACATATCGAATCAACATATTGTATTCAAAAAAACACACAAAACACATACAATATGATCAAAGTAATAAAATGTATATGACCAAATCTCCATTTTTTTCTTGGTCTGTTAACATCAAACCATAACATCGCTGAAGTTGACAGCAACAGTCACTGTGTTTTATGCTGTGTGATCAGAGACTTTAGAGGGCTAATATTGTATCAAAGTTTTACATATTTGTTGGTTTCTGTCTTCAGCCTTGTTGTATTACACTGAAAATTATATAATCAGGGTGAACATCCAGTACAATCACAACGTGGGTCATGTGTCTCTCACTCAAGAAAAAAGTATCTGCCAGTCAGCCAAAAGAGCTTTTTCTCTGACCAGGGGGGATATGTAGCGTTTCGGGCTCCGCTGTGCCAGACTGAAGGACATTTTCCTAAAGTTATAGCCTGTATTAATTCAAGATCAACACCAAGGCCAAGTAAAGAGAGGAAGTGGCTGTTTTATTATAAAAGAATCAATAGTCATTAATAGGGGCTCATTTCCTTTTTATTTGGCTTTGGTCTTGCAAGTCCTGAGACATCCTTAATTTAATATCTGTTGGAGATGTAATATCCACTGTTCACATTACAGATAAGTAGCACAATTAATTGCCACAGAGAGTTGCGTAGCTCCCTGCTGTAACTCTGCTGATACAAAGTAAGAAACGGAACAAGGTCAAACATAGTAACGTAGTGACAGCGTGGTGGATCCAGCCAGGTAAAGGGAGACTACTGATGGATTGCCTATCTGTCCTTGTGCCAGGATTAAATGATTCTGAATGAGGGAATTTGAAAATGACTGTCCACGAAGTAATAACACAGTGTAAGTCACTTGACAGAAATGTAATTGGAAAGAATGAGCAGCTTTTATACAGATCCAAACCTCTGCAGCACCCTCGCTTGGTGTTCGTTTGAGCATCACTCTATGAGACAGTGCAGTGGGAGTGATCATATAGGGTCTTAACATTAGTGTGTGCGTGTGTGCTGATGCATGTGCTGATGCGTGTGTGTATACATGCATGCATACATGTGTACACCAGTGAGAAGATGGCAGCGCCTGGGCACGCATGCTAGTGTTAGATGTAGATAAAGAGAGCAGTGGCTCCAAACAGAAATTCTGTCCCCATTCTATATTTAGCATGTCTGCCGGGGTAGGCAGAGGATCTCTGAAATGTGAAGATGACAGGAGCCTCCTGAGCCAGAGGTTATGAAGTGACATCTTGATGTGTTTGCGCCTGAATCACACTCCCACACACACCCAGCCACAGACTTCTGACATTCCTACAAAGCCAGAGACATTTCGATATTTGACGTCTAGTTACCATACATTAAGGCTTCGTTTTGATCTCCTTTTGGCGCACATTATTCTTCGCCGTTATCATGTGGCATGTGTTCAGCATCGAAAATGTGTGGGTTTTTTTGAGACCATGTGATGAATTTGGCACATGTGTTCGAACCTGCACAATATTTAAAGCATTTGTCAGTGAGGTGTGGAGCCTTGTACAGCGACTTAACCTTCATCTCACTTTGTAAAACCTTTAAATGACTCACAGCCTCAGTTTAATTGGCTTCTACAATTAATTTAGTTAGTGAGGTAATTCGATGAACATGATGCAGGCATATCAACACTTTCAGCACATTTTCACCCACAGACTGAGGGGGCAGTGCATAGTGGGGCTGCAACTCGCAGTTATTTTCATCATTGATTGATCTGTTGATCACCTTCTTGATTAACTGATTAGCTGTTTAGTCCATAAAATTAGAGATGTTCTGATGCCATTTTTTATTCACGATAATGATTCCAAACCTTGTGTATTGCCCGATACTAATTACCTATAAGATAACAATGCATTTAAAATATGCAGACTAAACAGTTATTTTTTAACAGCTGTATACTCCTCACCCTGTATGGAAGTGATATGATTGTTATCATTGTTGTGTGGCCTGTTCAGGTAAACACTTTCATGAAACAAATACCTTGAATGCATGCCATAGGACACCATCTTTGTGTATATGATATTGGACTGGCACATAAATAGTACATTTTAGGCAAGCAAGAAACGCCCCATTACCTTGAATAAATTATGTATTTTTCTCATGTTTTTAGACATTTTGAAGCAGAAATGTTATTTACTATAGCTTTAATAGTTGACATGCAAAGCATCACAACACATACATGTGCTTGGGAATCAGTATCCAGTGGGTATTGCATTTAAGTTGTAGGATGTACAGTACAGTAAAGATGCAGGTGTTGAGGGGAAAATAGCAAACAGCTAGCAGTGCATTGCTCCAGACAGTTAAATGACTTCCCTTCCACCTACAATGTCAGCGATTTGACATGCAGAACAAAGTGTAAACAGATTTCCATCAGGAAAGGATTGTATTACTCAAAGCGAAAATGGCAAATCTGAATTTCTCAGCAAGGGCAGAGCACTGTGGAATACAAAACCTCGACCGAGGGTGACTCAAGAGGCCTACAGATGAGTACAGAGGTCCAGCCGTCCTCAAAACAATTGACCCATATCATTAACAAACACTGATTTGCCTTCCAAGCACTTTCCCCCTGATGTGTATGGCCTCTGAATGACAGTGCGCTTCCCTGAATAACAAGCCGTCCTTTTTTTTTGTACCTGAGGGATTCTTCATGTTTCATTGATTGTGCTGCTTTTAGTCGGGAGGTCTCTCTATTCTGTCGCAGCACGCTGGATGCCATGCTCGAATGAGAGTGTTTGTAGGTGAAGGTATGCCTGCTTTGTGCTGTAAGTGCTTTTATTCCTACTAGTCGAGGGTCGAGGGCTGGTTGTATTTTTATAGACGTCCATGGTAAAAATAAAGGTCACACTGGTGGAATGAACGTATTCTGTCCTGAATTCATCTGCAGTTTCCTCAGCGTTTCTTTGTTTGACAGTTTCTTCATCTTTTTTTTCCTGCTGTGTTTCTAACACACCCATAATTTCCATTCCATTATTCCGTATGGACCTTTTGTCACTTGCATCTTGTAAAACACTAGACACAGGCCTAGACAGAGCTGGGTTTGTGTAGTGTTTCTGACCTATAAACCCTCCCCCTTTTCATCCTTCACTGGGAAAATTACTGCCAGATTATTTTGGAACGTATGAACAGGAACTGCCTATTTCACTTTACTGCTAATCTTTGACAGATGTTCTGGAGAGGCTCACATCCACATTAACTGGAGCCACATGCACAACCTACACATGACATTACACTGCACTGGTGTGCTCCATTGCCGTACACAAACCATCCAAGGCATTCTCTGCAGATAAACTAACACACATGCCTGCTGTTTTATACGACAGAAGAGCCAGATGATTTTATTGATCAAAATTTAATAAGACAAATAAGATACAACACACTCATCTCACGATTAGACCTTGAAGACTGAGAGCTGTATCCTTAATGTCATTAATAATAAAAAAGAAACATGAAGACAGCACTCCAATTCCTTTTTAATATTGCCACACGGACGTTTCAGGCCAGACGTCTTTCTTCAACTTGTAGTCTGGCAATTTCACAATCAATGTACTCAGATGGGGTTAATTATAGTTGCCCACAACCAGCCAACCATTGATCAGAACTTAAGAGTTAGTCATTAGATTGGCACGAGGAAAACAAAATCTATAAAGTTCGGCATTTTAGGAAGAATATGTTTATTTACTTGATGGTGAGAGATAGATGAGAAGATTGATACTACGAGGAGTTTTTAACTGGTTATGAAACAGTCTCAATTTAATACTGATGCCTCTACATGACCTACATAATCAAACTAGACAATCCGCAGCAAGATTGGTTGTTTCTGTATTCTTCATGGCTGCTACCAGGTCGGATTCTCCTTGAAATCATATGAAACAAGCTTGTGTTTACATTTTCTCAGGCAAATTTACAGTGAGTTGTGCTACTACTAAAAGGAAACAGGAGATCTGTATTTAGATTATGTTATTTTTGACATCATATGTTATGGCTATTACAGTGGAAACATTACTGCTTTTGTCCACAGGGGCCTCCAAAATTAACAAAATATGAACGTTCCCTGTAGTTGTATTACTGTGTATGAAAACTTGGGTGGTAGAACAACAATTTGACAGGCTATTTCCAGGTAAATCTCTGTGTATTTTACAGTATACCTGATCTTTTTGTCTGTGGTGACATTCCTGCAGTGGTGTACTGGTTGTGGTGTATTTAATGTCAACCAGAAATGATTGGTTTGCCAGAGGTGAAGGTGCGAGCAATCATAGCAATGGAGCGGCCTACAGCATGGCGAAGTCTATGGCTGTAGGCATACATCATACACACACGCCACTAGTGTTAGTATAATTACTCTCACCCTGAATAGCTACAAGCCGTATCTAGAGCCAGTGTTTGGTTGAAACATGGTGGTGCAACATGGTGTCATCTGTGGAAGAGGGGCCACACCGTCTGTTGATATAAACAGCTCATTCCGAGGTTACAAAAACACAGAAATTCTTATTTGATTATATAGTTATATTCAATTTCCGTCATATTCTGCCATTAAATCCCTGTTAATCTTACACACTGGACCTTTAAGTCATTTAATAAGCACAAATGCCAAACATTATCTGTTTCCAGCTCCTTAATGTGAGGATTTGTTACTTTTTGCTGCTGTTTATATCATTGTTAAGTTGTTAAGTTGTTAAGTTGTCAAGTTAAATTCTGTGAGCTCTAGTGTTGGTCAGACAAAACAGATGATGTGAACGAGTAATCTTGGGCTCTGGGAAAATCAGGTTCTAAAAAGATCAATAGATATTTCAATAAAGAAAGTCATTGTTATTTGCAGGCCTGCACATTTATTTCCATTTTGATAACAAATGTAACCATAAGTGCATAAATGCGGAGCCTCAATCCATTTTAACTTAATTTTTATTATGCAGAAACATGTAAAATAGTCAGCCCTTTAAAACCTTGGGTCATTATGACACTAAAATGTTGCCTTGGCCCCTAGTTCCCTGTAATCTCTACAGCCACGGCCATTTCCTCCAAAGAGAGGATTTCTGCCTTATTTGCAGGAGTGAATAACCATGAAAGTCAATGGAGCAAGCGCAATTACAGCTTTCTATTTTCTTAGAAAATGTGCAGTGATTTGCTGCTTGTGTGCATAAAAATTTTAATCAAGGTCTATGATTGTTTTATGTAGGCAGGAAGGAGATCAAAGAGTAAGCAAAATGCTGAGATAAATGCTGATGCTGTCGGCGAGGTGGAGCACAGAATTGTCTCCCATTGATTTGCCCCACTAAAGTTCTGTCTTGATATTAATTCTTTGCAGCTATTGACATGGCTGGAAATAGGATTCCATCTATCACCAACTGAGTGCTCTTCACAGCTGCAAGAGTAAAGGTGATCAAAATTCATATAACTTACAAAAATACAATTTGAAATGATTTGTTTATCAGTGGTGGGGGCTGAGATGCTATCATCTCACAGCTCCCAGCTCCGATGTGGTGCTTTCAAGTGCTTTCTGCCATAGTGAAAACTGGCAGTGCGGAATAAAGCTGGCATGCTTGTCTTCTCTAAGCAGAACATGCTTTTGATCTATGTTCTCTGTCTCTGAAACCAGGTATATCTGTTTTCGGTGCAGCTGCGCGATCCAACTGTGCAGGAAAATAAACAGCTCAAAAAACCAAAATCCCTATTGCTGAGGTGTCTTTCACTTTCAAGCAGCTTAGCATAGTGCTTACATCAATGACACAAAGGAAGAGAAAGCAAACTAGTGATAAAACATTTACACCCAATGAGCAGCACAGGGGTGACATTGGCTGTTACAGTAGCAGTCAGGCCTGTGTGTCTCCTCAAAGACATCACTGTCACCTGGGAGACTGTTAAAGGGATAGTCTGGATTATTTGATATTATTTTATGAGGGGCAGAGAATGGCACCAGCATGGAAGCTATACAGTGAACTGTTGTGTACAGGGTCAAAACTAAAAGATATTTTAGCCACTTAAAAAAGGTCCATCTAAAAAGACTTCAGTATCAGTTAAAGTGCACACTATATTTAGAATATTTTCACCAACTTACCTTGCTGCCAGACAGCCTTTTCGACAGAAAACCATCATTATGTAAGCCAAATATAATGCTCTCCAAACAAACCAAACTCCACTGCTGAAATCAATCATTTTGCCTCACATAACACGGGGTGCTGGTCTAATGTTGCCTTGATCTATTAGTTTGTTTGTGTTATTGTGTAACTCCCGTTTTCAGTAAGGTGAACTTACTGATTTCACCGGTGCAGTTTGGTTGGTTGGGAGACAGTCAGAAAAAAAAAGCCTGATGGCAAAGTAAAGCGGTGAAGTGTCTAAAATACGTTTTGTTGCTGACCAAATCCAAACCAGCGGTTGACCGAGCCTGATCGTGATCATTGCACATCACATTAAGATGAAATGAAATCATTCTCTCAACTCAGCAGAGGGGACCTTGAACAGTTTGATGTTTTTGCTGCAGGACAAGGCAGGACTAACTGACATTTTCAGTGAGTGACACAGTGTCAAATCCACAGTCAACTGTCTGCCAATAATTGATCATTTCTTACTACTCACTTAGCACTTTAATTGGCCATGGGGTGCACCTGTCAGACCCCAACCTGTGCAGTGCCTCGTCTCACACTGTGATTATTGATTATCATGTCCAAATATCAACTTGGACATTCAAACAGCGTCATGCTGCTGAGATGAGAATCAGCATGAGAATACAGCTCACAGCCAGACTGTGGCCACATGGTGTCCTCCCCATAAATCTTAAAGCAAAGGATTTTTCATGCAGACAGGAAGAATTCTGAAATGTACATTTATTTTATGCATTCCAGTGTAGTGCCGATGGCAAAAACAAAGACTTTTCTTTCACTCTACGTGGCATTCAGCTGTAATTCAATCCCCAGAATTGATTGCAGACGAAGAAAAGCAACTTGCACTGCACCAAACAATGGCAAGCCAGGCGAGTTTTTTTCTCCCCTCCACTCCCTCTTTTCCAATCGGGAGCTGACTGAATGAACAGGAGGAAATGTTCCACGTCGCTCTATTTAGACGCCTGCTGTTCCTTTCAATTTGAAACAGTTTATTAGCCCAGCAAGCAGGACACTCCATTAGGTGTTTTGAACCCGCATGCTCCATTGTCTCACTTCATTTCCTCTTTTGCTTGCCAGTCTTCCCTAAAGCGTTAGTGGCTTTAATCAGCAGAGGCCCTTCTGCCCTTTAAACATTTATCTTCAGCCGCTTTTGGTCGTCACCAAGCAGCCTGGAAAGACCCAAAGATGGATGGTGTTTGGAAGGCAGGGAATTCGGTGGCCATTGATTAGAGTGGTGAAAGACAAAGCGGTTACCTGCACAAGACCTGAACACCATCTGGAGGATCTCCTCCACTCTCAGTGCACGATAGCTGAAGTCAGGACTCAGCCATCTGTCCAGTTTAGATCTATACTGAGGGCGAGGATGAAAAGGGTTTTCTTTTGGTCGGAGGCTAAAAAAGCTGATCATTCAGTAACTTTAAAGGGATAGTTTAGATTACTTGAAGTGGGGTTGTATGAGGTACTTATCAACAGTCAGTGTAATACCTTCAGTACCAGTCGACATGCCCCAAGTTTGGAAAACACACACACAGAATCTAAGCAATGTACTGCTGTGGACAGGGTCAACAACAAAAGGTATTTCAGCGGCTTAAAGAAAAATAGGATATTTTCACCACTTTACTTTTCAGTCAGACAGCCATTTCAATAAAGAGATTAAGCTCACTATTTAAAGGGATAGTTCAGATTTTTTGACATGGGGTTGTATGAGGTACTTATCAATAGTCAGTGTATCGCCTACAGTAGATGGTAGTCATCACACCCCCAGTTAGTAGAAGCAGAGAGGGGCACCAGCAGAGAAGCAAGGCAGTGAACTGCTGAAGACAGGGTCAGGATTTTTAGGTGCACTTTAAAAAGTAATATCAGTTTAAGCATACGGTTTATTTGTAATATTTTCACTGCTTTACTGCCATTGGAAAGCCTTTTGTGATGGGAAACTGCTGTTATATCAGCCAAATATCACTTTCTGCAAACCACCCAAACTCTGTTGGTGAAATTTGTAGTTTTGCTTTGCATGACACGGGAGTTGCTGGTCTACCACTGCTTCAGTATGTTAGTTTATTTGTAATATTGTGTGACTTTGGGGAATCCTTTGAAAATGCCCAAATCACATAATATTACAAACAAACTTACACATTGGAACAGCAGTAAATCAGCACCCCCGTGTTATGCGGGACAAAATTACTGATTTCACCAATGAAGTTTGGTTGGTTTGGAGCAAGACATATTTCACTTGGCTTGCCACCAGAGATGGCTGCTCGACGGAAAAATAAAATAGCAAAAATATTCTAAATATAGCATACACTTATCTAAACTGAGAATGACTTTTTAGGGCCTTTTTTAAATGGCTAAGATACCTTGTGTTGCTGCCCCCGTCAACAGCAGTTTAGCACTCCATGCTGGTTCTCCTCTCTGCTTCACCTAACAGGGGGCATGCTGACCAGCAATAGCTATTGACTATCGATAAGTATTTCATACAATCCCACTTCAAGTACTCCAGACTAACACTCTAAATAGTGGGCTTAATCAATTTATTGACTGTAACAAAACTTTGGGGGTGACCTTTAAAGCTCTGTAAGATATGCATTTCTGCTGATTAATTCTTTACTGGGATGATATCCTTGGTCATCAAAACCTTAACTCATGAAATTGCCATTCATTAGGAACTGTAAAATGCAATAACTTAGGTCCAGTCTTGGGTTGCCGGTCCTGCTCTCTTGCAGTGGATGCTGCGTGATGGATGGTTTAATTATCCAACCACAATGCCAGCCATTTGGTCTCTCATAGCGCAGCAGAACTGAATATCATTGATCAATTGCTAAGTTGTCCACAAATTAAGTATGTAATGTTGCTGATTGCACAACAGCTCTCCCCTCAGTATTTCATATTAAAGAGCGCAGAGCCCTTTATCAGAAAGAAAGGTTGAGAAGTTTGTTTCCACGGGAGATAACGTCGCTCACTGAGGCGCTCCGGCTGTGGTCAGTTTTTATCGCCAGTGCTGAAAAAGCTTTTTTTCCCCCTCTTGTCCTCCCACTACTTTTCGCCTTTCCCAGCAAAGTGGTTGAGAACAGATGGCACCACCACCTTTGTTTTTTCCGACTCGTTAGACTCGACTTGTTGATGAAATGGAGCCTTTACGCTATACTGCCCATGCAGATGTGTTTCTGTACATTTTTTTAATGTAGCCTCCATCTTAAAGTGCCCGGCAGTAAGGGTGGTGTAATCCACAGCCTGAAGTATCTACAGTATGGATGTTACATCTTTCAAGGCTTTACATTTTCTTCCATAGAGGCGAGCGCTAGCTTTGCATGGACATAAAGTGAACCTGGAGTGTGTTTGTGCTTCTTACTGCGGGATAAACACTCATACACAAACACTCTCTGCAGCTCCAGGTTATTGGTGCTCATATGGCTGTGTACACTCACTACAGTAATGGAGAGTACCTCAGAGACTGGCAACAACTTTCCAATCATAACTCGGAGCTCATTCAGTGAAGATAACGGCATGTTTCCTCCATTTGTTTTAGTTATCATCTGCATTTCTCTTCAGCGCACACTTGTTTAGCCTGGCCCATCACGCCGTTTGTCAGACCCGACTTAGAGATCACCATGTCTCTAGTGAGGAGACAGACAGAGGCTTACGACTGCATTCAAGATGCCTGTCATGGTTTGGTGTTGTCCAAACTGTCACACACAGAATGAAATTGTCTTTCTGCGGTTGCTGGATGGGGACAGGGATGCTTTCAGTGTGTGAACAGTGCAGTCGTGAGTGAAAACCAGGCTGAGTTTTATGTCTCTCTCAAAATTATTAAACATGAGGCTTTTTTGGACCTCGCGATTTCTCTCAGCAGCGGACATAATTTTTATTTTGTGTGTCTTTCTTCAAGAGGGAAATCAAGAGTGTTAGCGTTTGGCTTGATTTGCTGTCTGGGGTCCAAAGACGCTGTGGAGAAGGAAATAGCAGAGTTTGCAAATTCAAGCTCTTAAAATAATTAAAGTTGGCATGATGACTCTGCTTTCTAGACGGGTCCAAGCTTAAAAAAGACAGCGTTGGGAGTTACCACACAGCAACAGCAGGCTGTGTTATACCCTGAAATTAGAAATAATGAAGGTTAGAATATGCAATGTGCAGATAAGATGAAATCAGATGCACAATTCTGTCACTGTGGTGTAAAATGAGGCTTTTGGACACTGACCCATCATACCAGAAAACAAACATTTTTTTCCATTTAGGAGAGGGAGATGCTGTTTACTCTATTAACCTTTCCTCTCGGTTGCACTCTTGACATTGAACAATGTGGAAGAGGCCGACTCCTTGCTGGCCCTTTTGCTAATGAGGCAATTAAGTCTATCCTGCCTTGGTTGAGCAAGGGGCAGGGAGAGCGAGGCAAGTCATCTGCTGTCTCAGCAAACACCAAGCATCTTAGCCATGCTGCAGTCAGAATACATAACGAGCCCTGCTTTGTTGTATAGTGGCCGCCAAGTCGTTGAGGTCCTCCCTTGTCAATGCGACCCTTAGCACAGCTGGAGATCACAGGCGGCATCAGGCCGTATTTATCCATGTGCACCGAATCGCAGCAAATGGAAATGAAAGAAAAACACTGAAATGAAATGTTGTTTGCGCTTGACTTATAGCAGGCTGTTGTGCAGCCATGGTGGGCAACAACAGTGTTACATAGCCACAACTATTTACCCATTATTTTGGAATAACACAACAACCCAGAGACTGCTGTTAAGGGATATAGTAGTGCACTGTTGCTTTTACTTCCTGCATTGCACAGTCCATTTGAGAGTAAATACCCCCTGAGATTCTGATATCAGAATCCCTGATATATTTGTTAAAGGTAGAATCAGTAGGATTTGTTCAAGCTGTTCATGAACGCAACAGAAAGATAATTTATTGTGTCTCATTCCCAGGACATCAAATACAGACATTTTGGGTTGGTAAAGTGCCCTGAGCACAGCAACATGAGAAATACGGGGCAGAGTCCTTGCAGATACAGCCACCACCACACATTTCTTGTGGATCATAAGTGATGATTGACAGGGACCATGTTTCTGACTCCATATATTGTTATTTTTAGAAAAACATGGCATATTATACCTTAAATGGTTCAGCATACTCATAGACTAATTTCAGGAGGAAAGAATACAGGTATAATTGTATTCAGAACAGAGCTGGGATTGAACCAATCCAATATTGGTATTGTGCAAATGCCACTGATCCAAGTAGCAATCCAGATTCTGTAATAGTATTTATGAATTAAATGTCTAATAAAACAATTTTAAGCCCATAGCCAAAATATTCTGGGCCAAATTAATGAATGAATTAATAATGAAACAGTGGGTGGGTGTGTCATGTCATAAGGATTAAAATAGAATAATTCTGGGTAACATTATTTGTTGTGTCCTGGCACAGGTGAAAGGTGTGTCATTTTAAAATCTTTTAAGCAGCTAAGACTTTTTTTATATACATATATAAATAAACAGAACTCCCTCTGCACAGTCAGTCTCAGGGATCAGGTGGTGGTAGGTCACAGGAACATCTCAGGTGAAAACATCAAAATAAACCACCACACACTGAACCGAGTTACTGTGATTTTATTAGAAGTGAACAACACATTTCACACATGGCTTCTTCAGGTTCGCTCAACAGAATCTCAGGAGCACCCACGGGTGTGATAAGTCTACATGTGTCACATAACTAATTATCACAGCCGTTTCATTTTTTCTTCTTCAAAAACATTTTTCAAAAAATACTTACACAAAATTAAAAACACTTTGCACAAAATTACATTAATCAGAAAACATAGCAAGATTCATAAAGAGGATAACATTTTAGATGTGATTTACCCTCATGCCATCATACAGCTGACTTAGTTGAAAATTTATAAAAAGATAGACTGCAGGTCCTACTTCTGTCCCTCCGTGCTGTCAGGTGGAAAGGGGGAGTGACAGGGAACCTAGTGGCTCATCTCCCCGTATGGATCCAAATTGCCAGTGGAGGCAAAAATAAGTCAATATTAATATCACAGAAAACAACTCAAATCCTGTGTTTCATTCAGTCCATATGGTTCAAGTGTGTTCAAGTCATGGATCCAAAATGTCTTCCTTGTTGGTTAATCAAATTACCACCTCTTGGACTAGGATGTGTTTGGTTCAATGCCAGCAAATTTAAGGGAAGAAGCTGACCCATGGTTTTTCACCTTGTAGTGTCTAGCAATGGCATAATCCATGTTCCCATTTCTAATGGGATTTCTAATGACTTTTTAAAAAAAATTTAACACAAATTCCTCCCACAGTGGTGGCTGCGGTTTAAACTGGTCAAATGACCAGATCAACAATCTGTTATTTATGATGAACTACAAGCAGGAATTGTAGCCTACATAAGTGATTTGATCAGAATATTTGCACAAATTCATATGTAATTCATATTATCAATTACAACATCAGCTACTTTTCGGGGCAAAAAGGACAAGATTCAGGACAAAGGATTCTAATTATTGTCACCCTAAACATGAGACAGACTGCCTCCACAACTGTGTGAGCTAGTACAGTGGGCTAAATCAACATGTCCTTAGTTTGGAGATATTTTAGTTTTGAAACAGAAAAAAACAAGATGGCAACTTGTAATGTCTGTTAAAGTTGTTATATCATTATTGGCAAATATCAAAATCCAGGGATCGAAATCAGATCAGAACCGTAACCAAGGAGATTAGTGTATCTCTACTTCAGAATATTTCAGCAGAGAATGTATGTCAGTGCTGTCTACATTTTAACACTGCCATATACCTGTTTCCTTTATTCGCCTCTGTGTGTCCTGTTGCCTTGAGTATTTACAGTGTTTCTGTATGCTATGAGTTATTCATGCAGCTAAAAGAGCTCTTGCTGGTCAACAGACTGAGAGGATGCTGGGCTACTGAAGGCCAGTGTCAAGAGCGCCGTGCTCTGTGGCTGGAGATTTACTGTAAAGTACATTGGAGTGGAGTGAGGCTGTAGCTCTGATCCTAGTCCCACAAGACCTCTGAGAAAAGCAAGCCTTTCTTCCTCACCTGTATGCTGATAACATGAAAACCAATCCACAGCGTGTGTGGCAGTGTGAGTATACAGCCTTGTTCATGCATACATGGCTGTCAATCTATGTGTTCATGTCTGATTTTATCATCAGATTCCCACATGTCTGAGGGATATATTGCCTAAAGAGCTTTCCATGATAGCGTTCATTGCTGTAAAATGCACTGACACTCCATTAAAAATACCCTTGTTAGCCAATTTGACAGCAATTAGTATGTTTCTTCCCTCTTAGCCTAGCGACTGGGTGCCATGAGCAGCCGCTGCGTCCTACAAAAAGGGCTAGCATTAGGGCCTAAGTTAATGTGTTTAAGGGATGCACAATTCTAACGAGTGATAACGGAAGGCTTACGGCTGCTCAGAAGGGATTAGGGGACATAGCTGTCTGTCTTAAAGCTCAGGCTTAACCATCATACTCTTTTTTTTTCCCCCCTCCCCTCCTTCGTCTCTCCTCCCTGGTAATGAATCGCCAGTGTTTCCTGACACAAGGCATGAAAAAGAACGTCTCACTCTGCGCAGAAATGAAGACGGCTGCTCATTAGCTGTGGAAAGGTGTACCGAACCAGAAAGAGGAGATGTCCGGACAGATTTGCTTGAAATCAATGCCTGTCTTCTGAAGCTTCGTCTACAGTATGTGGCTGCCACAACTTATCAGACGAAATTCACAGGAGCTTATGTAAGCAAGCAAAGTTGTGCTTAAGCCAAACAGACATATACAGTGTTAAAGCAAAAAGAACAAAGAGAGCGCTACCATATGGCTCCTTTGTGGCACCACATTTCTTGTGCAGGTTCCACTGTCCACTTTAACATATTTGCCTTTGCCACGTGACCAGATCAATACTGAGAGATTACTTCTGCTCAGTGAGAGACACGGATACCTCTGAAGTGGCAGGATTGGAGACTGACAAAGCTGACGGTTTTCAGTTACAGGACACCAAAGATGCATAGTGGCAAGGGCGCCAGAAAAAGTGCACGGTTAGCAACGGGCAGGGACTGACCATGTGCGTTCGCTGCTGGCTAAAATTACTGACACTGGACACGACAGGTTACGTGCTTTAACTGCAAAATATACTGAATGGCACAGAAAGCAGCACCATCACACACTTCCAGTCCTCTTTATCTCATCCTAGACTTAATCCTTGAGCTCCACATATACTTGAGACAGAATTTTTATGACAGCATTTCACTGAGAAGTGACTTTTTCATTCAATATTCAGCTCACATAGTGCAGCAGCACAAGACAATGGAAGACTCCTTTATGCTCTTGTTGTATGTGTCGGAGTCACAGTTTAATACATTCTGTTGCTACAAGCCCTGGACGGATGATGCAACTAACCTTTGGGTTCACGTTTATACCGATGCTGTCCTTTAGCTCAAGCTAACAGCCCTCTTGTGAAGATAGATGGAGCTGACCACTGTTTTTCTGAAGCAATGTCAATAGTGTTGTCACTCGCCCATGTGCTACCCCTACAAAGTGTATCAGGAGAACTTTTCAGTGACATGCAGGTTAGCACCATTTTGTCGTTAACTGTATCGTGTAGGGCTCCGGGGACTAATGCAATGGCGCCAGCACATTTTTGATTATTAATGAGTTAAGTTAGGTAAAGTGTTAAAGCAAGGAGCTCCCTTTGTAGCCTAGTTAAAACACCGCCCATTCTGACATGTCCTGCTTCACTTCACTGTTGTCCTCTTGCATCATATAATCACCAACAAACATTAAAGCTGTCTCGTCCGATGGGTGGACACTTTGGGCTATTTGGGCTGCATACATTATCATTAGTATGGGCAGGATAACATAATACTCAACAAAAATATAAATGCAAGACTTTTGTTTTGCCACCCATTTTTCATAAATCGAGTTCTTCTTTGCACACTACTGTTTATTTCTCTCAAATTCTGTTCACAAATTTGTAAAAAAAAAAAAAAAAAAAAAAAAAATTTTATTTACCCAA